>MJUU01071992.1:51523-131454 GCA_002080025.1 Modiolus philippinarum
AAGTTTGGTTATAATTGGACTGGTAGTTTCTGAGAAGAAGATCTTTGAATGTGTTCACCCATAGGGTCCAATGTTAAAACTATGTTCCCCGCTGGCGTCCATCTTGGATGAGGTACGGACCTGCCGGATACCTTTTTTAAAGGGGACCACCCAAGGACTATTGTGACCAAATTTGGTTCCAATTGGCCCAGTGGTTTCAGAGGAGAAGATCTTTGAATGAAAAGTTTACGCCGGACGGACGGACGACGGACGACGGACGGACGACGGACGCCGGACGCCAAGTATAGCCAGGTGAGCTAAAAACTGCAATTTACCCCTATGTTCTATTTTTAGTAACAGCGGCCATGTTGTTTGGTCTACGGACATAAAAATCACAAACTTGAAAGAACATACCCTGGTTATGATTCAAGCCAAGTTTGGTTAGTATTGGCCCAGCAGTTTCAGAGGAGAAGATCTTTGAATAAAAGTTAACGGACGGACGGATGACGGACGCCGAGTGATGACAAAAGCTCACATGGCCTTTGGCCAGGTGAGCTAAAAACCATTCCATTCTGCTGAGGTTAGTTCAAATTTTAAAAACAGCTTATGGTATGTCTTATCCTATATCGTTTTTCATTAATAAACATACTAGGAAAGGGTGCACTCGACTTGTAATCGTACGTGATAGGGTATGTCAGTTACCTGCCCTATAGCTCGCTGGGTCTCTCAAGCTACTGATGCACTTAATCTGACAGCCGCGAAATAGCTGAAATACTGCTATTAAACCCCATGCAATATAGAATCCAACAATAGCATAATCCTTCAATATTTCATTTATTGTATGATTCGTAAGAAAAAAAATGTTTTTGAAGGGAAAATCATCTTCGAACGTGTTTTCATACACGTTTGCTGTTGTAAAAGGTTTTTTATCCACATAGACTTCTTGGAGGATGACCTCTTGAACTTTTTACACTATTTTTCCATTTCGTTTAAAATGCACCAGGGTTTGTCCCATTTATTTCCCTTTTTCTTTCGTCTTTTTTTTACTTTTTTATTGTATGTCTATTTTATAAAATATTAATGTGAAGTAACAATCAAGTACATTGTCCTTACCTTTACAAAACGAAATGTAATAACGGACGAATCTGCAGCACCATTCAAAACCGCCACATAAATTCCAGTTCCATATTTTAGATACGAGGTGATCTGAATAGAATTGGAGCATATTAGTATTATCAAAACCATATTGCAACATAAGAAATCGCTGCTTTAATCTTTCTACGTTGTGTGTGTGTGTGTGTGTGTGTGTGTGTGACCAGTCAGACATTACAATAGATAGATTGCAAATCTTCACTAGTAAAATAAGAAAACAACAATACCCCTTTCAATGAATAAGACACGTTTCTTGTTAATTAAGATAATCATTGTAGATAATAAGTTAATCGAAACTGATTTTTTAAACACTTAAGATAAGCAAACACTTATATTTTTTACATAAATTGAAATCAGTTTATATAAATTACGGATACGTCATTAGACTTCTGCCAAAGGGTAAATGTTACAATTTAGCATGACAATTCAAAAATGTGTTTACATTACAAAACATCAAAGTTACTGTTAATTAAGTTTCTGTATATGCGCATTTCAACAACTTATGTCTCTTTAGTATGGATTAAATCAAAATATTTTGAAATCCATATAACAAAATATGTGTAAAAGCTGATAGAGAAGAAATTACCAATATGATCTAATTAGAAAAGCCAAAAACAACTAAGGACAGAGCTATGCAAGAAGGAGACGCTTCTTGGTTTTGAACACAATTTTCTTCATGTAAGTTATGGCAAGTTTGCAGATAAAATCCTTTCTTGGCCAGCACCGAAATAATGGCCGCTCGGTTGGTGAATATCCTCGGGACAAACAATTCTCCAGCAGAGGCATCGGCCCAGTGGTACTGGATAACAGAATACCAGAGAACTGTTAATTTTGTTTCTGCATATGGGCATTTCGAAAATTAACATCCCTTCAGTGATGGTCAAATGAAAATCTTTTATAATCCGTATACCAAAATATAAGTAAAAGCTGACATAGTACAGATTACAAATATGATCTGATTAGAAAAACCAAAAGTGTGCAGTACGTTGATATCTTATCGAAAGGACCTAATGAGTCTTATCCTGTGACACCGAAAATTAACGATAAAATTACGATTCCAAAGGTTTCCCGCCCTAAAATGACGTCAGATGATTATGACGTCCACTTATTGTTTGAAACGTCATTTATTTTCCCCAAAATGTAACTTCTAGTTACAATTAAGGACTTACAGTTTTGTTTGAAACGTAACCCGAATAATTCAGGCCATCTCGGCATCCCGATTCTCACATCTTTCGAAATCATGAGTTCCCTATGATCATTGGACGCGTCAGCCCAAACCCACTGAGTACCAATCAAACTTCTTCTTTCATCTGAAATCGTGTAGACGCAGATGCAGCTTCCGTTGTCAACAATTTTAAACAGATAAACGAACGGCTAAAAAATTTTAAAGTCGGCACAAAGAAGTGATTGTAAGGAACGAATACACAATGGCCGGATTTTTCATAAGTAACAAGTGTTCCTACATTGAAAACAAAAATTTTGATTTCAAACGTCAGACAATCAACTTTCTTTTTTACTCATATTTTCGCAGAATTACCTATGCTGCACTGATAGCTGAGGTGTTTCAATAGCCAATGCATTCAGGCGTTAATGGAGTGATCGAAGTGAAACGAAATATTACGACTGGATTATTTGGGTTACTTGAAACGTCATATTTTTGTGAAAAATGCAACTTCCTGGTACAATTTAAGGCCCGTATTTTTAAAAATTGGACGAGATTTATAGATCCTCATACGACATATTATTGTGAATCGGCGTTCAGTGTTGTGCAAACCGTGACAATTGGCCCTCGACATTTGTCCACTGAAGTTTCTCCCAGGGCTAACCCAATACAGACAAACCCTGTGATAATTATTATACAAACCTTCATATTCAGAATTAACATCCCGACACCTCCTAACCCAATACAGAAGGGCCTTTGGATAATTATTATACAAACCTTCATATTCAGAATTAACATCCTGACACCTGCAAACCCAATGCAGGAAAGCCCTGGGATAATTATCATACAAACCTTCACATTCAGAATCAACATCCCAACACCTCCTAACCCTATACAGACAAGCCCTGTGATAATTATAATACAAACCTTCATATTCAGAATTAACATCCCGAAACCCCCTAACCCAATACAAACAAGCCCTGGGATAATTATCATACAAATTCTTCACATTCAGCATTAAAATCCTGATACATGCAAACCCAATACAGGCAAGCCCTTGGATAATTATTACACAAACCTTCACATTCAAAATTAATATCCCGACACCTACTAACCCAATACAGACAAGCCTTGTGATAATTATTATACAAACCTTCATATTCAGAATAAACATCCCGGTACCTCCTAACCCAATACAGACAAGCATTGGAATAATTATTATACAAACCTCCATATTCAGACTAAACATCCCGACACCTCCTAACCAAAAACAGACAAGCATTGGGATAATTATTAAATCTTCATAATCAAAATTAACATCCCAAAACCTCCTGAGCCAATACAGACAAGCCCTGTGATAATTATTATACCAACCTTCATATTCAGAATTAAAATCCCAACGCCTCCTAACCCAATACAGACAAGCCTTGGGATAATTATTATGCAAGCCTTAATATTTAGAATTAACATCCCAACACCTCCTAAGCCAATACAGACAAACATTGGGATCTTTCATATTAAGAATTGACATCCCAACACATCCTAACCCCCTGTGATAATTATTATACAAACCTTCATATTCAGAATCAACATCCCGACACCCCCTAATCCAATACAGACAAACATATGGATAATTATTATACAAACTTTCATATTTAGAATTATCATCCCGACACTTTCTAAGCCAATACCGACAAGCATTGGGATAATTATTATACAAACCTTCATATTCAGAATTAACATTCCAACACCTCCTAAGCCAACACAAACAAGCCCCGGGATAATTATCATATCGTTTTCTGTAAATATATTCAAAATATAAATGAAAAGCTTTAAACCATTTTTTTTTTGTATTTGCTGTTGTATTGATATTTACAAAATGCACTTATCGTCATTTTATCGGCTTGACTATTTGACAAAACAGAACATTCGCGTTTGACTTAGTGTGTCGAATCACGACTTAGTATGTCATGGCCACGAGATAGAAAAAAAAATTCTCATGTCCCCTCCATACTTCCGTAGTATAATGCTAATAAATGGTATTTTGATATCAAGTACTGCAAGCCTCATCATAAAAAAACCCAACTTGTACCAGAAAAGATTTTCAAAAATTAATGCGCAGACTACACAAAAACAAATATTTATTTAATTTTAATATATATTTTTTTTTTGTTGAGTTGACACCGAGGCTAGAAAAATATAGAAAATGTGTTAATAAATTTGTTTCAGTCTGAATGCACCAAACGCATTATTACGTATGTGAATATAAATAAATCATTTTAATTCCGAATAAGAAGTTATCTTTTCCCTTGGGCGCTGTGTACTTTTATGATATCCTCCAAGTCACAAAATCGCATATATGGTGTCTTTTTATGTGTTTTACGTCGTAAAAATAATAAAATTGTTATCCATTTTAAAAGATGGGATGTTGATAAACAGTGATCATAAATGCAATTGAAATGTGTGTGGGACATCCGCCATACAAGGTTTATTGAGAGAGTACCGGTATATGATATCACTTCTAGTATTTTTTTAAGAATTGAGAAACGTAACTCGTAGCTCATTCTGAATGAAGCGCGAATGCGATTCATGTAAAAATTTTTACCAAGTCCACGCAATAATCTTCCAATAATCTCTTAATTCTGGTGCTATGTATTTTCTAGATGTAGTGCTATCGAATGTTGATGAAATTAAAATCTGAAATAAGCAATGAAGGGATATGGAGTAAAAGCAAATGAGACAAAATCTGCACAAATACATGGCAAATCAAACAATGGAACAACGCTTTTATTGTTCTTCATCTTGAAGTCCCCATGAGGCCTTCAACAATGAGCTATGCTCATACCGGTACCTCATAGTAAGTTCAAGACGGCCCCTAGCACCGGTTTGAGCGGAATTCATTGCTGGATGTCGAGCAACGCTACATCCCAAGTCCGGCTATCCCGAGTTCCTATCGTTATCTATGTTTGTCTTTTGTCACTTTGTTTTGTTTTTGTTTTTTTTTTTTGTGCAGTTCAACGGTTGATTGTGACATGTGATTGTAATATTCGGCCATTGTAGGTGTTTCCTGTTATCTTCTTTTCATTAATTATTATGTCATTGAACCTTCACTTGATTTTGTTCGAATAGCCAGTAAATAAGTGTTTTGTTATACCGAATCTAGCATTTTTAACTACCGAAAATCAACTGAAAAAGAAATAGCAAAAAATGTGATTTAATCTTTTCCTTAAAATTTCACTCATACGGAACTGACACGCCCATTGACCAATGATTGTCGCCACTAACAAGTCCACGAAAAGTCATCACAGTGCTATTCACTGACCCTTTAACTGTTTTTGATCTAGTTCCCGGTTCTCAAACTTCTTTTCTAAATAATGGAGAGAACTTATTATGACTACGAATTTTGCATAGAAAATTATTAGAAAGGTATAATATATAAAGATTAATACATGGCCTTTTTCACGGTTATCATCCCGCCATGTCTTAATTTGTTAATCATATACTTCCAATTATGAGTTATCATCACACCCGGGCTGATATGGGTATTTCAGAACGAGGCGGTCTGATATGCGGTCTGATATGACCATATCGGACTGGGTATATGATATGGACTATTAACTTCCAGCAATATTACAAATATAAAACAGAACATATCTTCGATAAGTATGTAATAATAAAAAATAACTACATGTAACTTGATTTGAGATTTATACGAAATATACAGGAAACAATGTTAGAGACTTTATATTTTGCGTAATTTTCACTACACATTAACCAATTTCCTCTAAGGGTGATACATACATGGAAGTACTGGTGTCCTGAGCGTAGCTTAACCATAACATACTTTACATCAGTTTAATTAAAATTGAGGTTGACCCAACATTAGATTAAACATAACATGACATGGGACGTTTGAAGAGAATTTGTCTCCCTATAATGTAAACATATAACTGTGAATCTTTTTTATAGAAAAAAAATCAAAAACAAAACAAAAACTGAACAATAATCTGAAGGTGGAATGAGGATTTATTTAATTTTGCAGCAGTATTTACTGGAAGGGTCGAATGCTTGTTTTTAGTTGGCTAGGGCCTTCGAGAACGTTGTGGCCCACTTTTCAAATTTTGTTTCTTCACTGTAGTGAGAATCCCAAAGTGCTCATACCGAACTTGTTCAAGCAAATTTCGAAGTCAAGGTAGCCAAAAACCAATCGTGCATCATGCCTTCATCAATTCAGACCAACTCTCAAGAGACGGTTGGTCTGCCTGAAATCCGTTACATCACACGGATATAGAATACGGAGACGAATATAAACCACAACCCGAAAATTACTTACACGACTTACTTACCGGGAGAAGCAAACCCTAGCATAAGTGATCCACCAATAAACAATACCCTGGAAAAAGTATATATTTATATATAGAAAACCTAAAACAAAGCAACAACACAAATACTACCGTTGTGCTAAATCCAATCGGATACATACAATATTACCAAAATATAGACTTCAAAATGAACACGTAAATAGCACATTAAAATATTAGTAGATATTTCGAAACTTATACGGTTCTTCATCAAAAATTAAGCCAAAAGTAAAAATATAATCAAACAAAACCTATTTACAAGGTATAAACTACAAATATCTAAATAAAGTATCGAGAGCTACATGTATGCTGTTGATGACAATTACTCTTACAAAATTATAACTTTATTTGGCAAAAACAACGAAATTTTATGCAAATACTTGTATTTCGTTTTTCTTGAGCAGTACATTGTATATACATGTGGTTATTCATTCCTCCTTTTCCCCTGAATCATTTGCCCTGCAGTTGTGATTTTCACACGACAGCGAAAATAAATTTAGGTGCAAATCATTTTTTTTTCATCGTCTTACATTGTATGCACAAGCTAACCGTAAGTGTATAATAATTTACTCCAGTTTTAAGTTGGCCGGCCGGATAATATTACTTAAAAATTTTCTTATGAATACGAAATAGTGCACAATGCTATGAAATGCTGTCCTGAATATGATGATTAAAATGCTGCAGGTAAGAAAAAAATTGTTATTTTTAGTATTTCTTCGTCCAGCTGTGAACTTTTGCCCAAAGCGTCTTTTAAACATACAAAATCGTGCTGAAGTGTCCAAAGAGAACTGAAGATCTAATTTTGTTTGTTTAGAAATTATTTCTAAGCAAGACAGTGAAGAACATATTAACAGAGGTCAAATTGATTTGTTTTTGTAAAAAGATTTCTAACTTACTATTAACTTTGAAATTGTTTCATTAAAAATGATTAAAAAAAGTCAAGGAAATGATAAAACTTTGGACACTTCCAACCCTAGTAAGCCGAGTTCTCGAAGCATGTTTTAGGTAAGATCGTAATTGGTGCAGATCGGTTGAATGTTTAGACTTATTGAGAAAATGTAAACAAATTTCTATTTTAAGAAACACTGGATAATGTTTTGTCCCATTCAGAGCAATCTTTAGGTCATTTTTTTATATTTGAACATACCTTTACCTAAACATTATTCTTTGCTTCAAAAAGTCTGCCGCACTTAAAGTCATATTTAACAAGTATGATATTTATGCAGAAAATGGCCCACTTTCCAGGTCGAGGATGGCACCTAAGTACGAACCTCAGAATTTGCTGTTTTAAGGCAATTTAATTTGGGTTTTGTATTTTTTTAAGGTCATTTAATTTTTCTAACATCGTAGAATAAGTGAAATTAACATAAATGCTATGGTAGTGTCGCTAGCAACCTTCTTAACAACTGGACGGGTGCCTTGGTTTTATACCAAAGTATTTTCAAGCAATCGAAAGGCAGCATGCATTTTAAACAGGTGGAAAACTTTAAAATGCTAAATGAGGGTAATAAAAAAAGCCTAACAAGGCTTTCAAGACCCGCAATCCAAAGGTTAAAAAGAAAAGGTAGAGGCACACCACCGGACAAAATGTCAACAGCAATGGTTCTGACTTGGTAAAGGCATTTCAAAAAAATTGTTGGTTAAATTGGTTTAATGGCGTGTCAAACTTCCCCTTCCATTGCGGTAGTGCCCGGTAGGAACTATTGAAAGGACGACGACAGTAAAAAGAAATGTTTTTCTCCATCTCGGACAAGGGAATCCATTGAATTCGCGGTGCAAGAATTTTCTTTCTCCCACATCGGATAAAGGAATCCATTCGCAGTGCAAGGTTTTTTTGTCTTAATCAAGGGATGTAAGACAAGCTACACGCGTATAATCCCCAAGTTTTTATATCATAACAATACACACAGCTTAGTCCACATGAATCGAAAAATATATAATTAAAAATATTAGATAGTATATTGATTGCCTAAGAACAGCAAAATTTGAATAAAAAAAACATCATAAAGGCCTAAATTGGTGGCACTGAAATAACCCCGGACTCGGAAGCGTGTTACATGCTTTATGAAACAACGGCAGTAGAAAACCGAAGGAACAAAGGAGTGAAATTTTCAAAAATCGAAGTCCAAAGAGACGGCCAAAACAAGAACACAGAAAAAATGACATTAGACACAAAAAACAATGACGTAGACAGATACACAGCACAGAAACAGAAATTACAACATTCAAAACAAAGGCACTCACAGAATGAGAGTGACATCAGGTGCTCCGGACGGGTAAGCATGTCCTGCTCTGTTAACAGCACCCGTCACACTGTGAGTGATTCAATCCGGGAAAATGTCAAAGTCGGTAGTCAAATCCGGGAAGACGTGAATCTAGCTGAAAATTTCCACTTTCATTTGGGATATTGACACGTCATATCTTTCAATGATGTTATGGTGACGGCCCGGCCAAAGAATTTCTTGAGGGATGAAACTGACATAGGTTGAACAAATCCCTGACTAAGCAGCTTTTTTGGACAGTGTTTTTGCTCTGTTCAAAAAATCACTGTACAAACTACACGCTCGACAGTAACGAATCAACTGTGAAATGTACACACCACAGGCTTGAGAGGTAAGACTATTGCTGCTAAGAAAGGGAAAATTCACAATTGGAAAATTAAAATCATCACGCTTGTCATATAGCTTAGATTTCAAACGTCCATCTTCGTCAATATACAAAAAAAGATCTAGGTACGAAGCTGAAGTAGGTGTTTCAGTTGTTTCTTTAATTTAAAGCTCATTTGGATAGATCTGATGTAAATACTCCTTAAATTTAGGATTATTAAGAGAAAGTACATCGCCTATGCAGCGAAAGCTGAAATAAAAGGACTAGGCTAAATGTTTTTTGTGTTCTTTGAATAAGCCCTTGTAAAAACTTGGCCTCGTACGAGTAAAGGAAAAGGTCAGCTTATCCCTATTGTCTATTGGAAAACATGACGTGGTGAAAAGGGAAGTAATTCACTGATGTCCAAAATGGCGTGTCGACGGTGATTGTTCGATCTTTGGGATGCTGAAGGGGAGATAAATAAACACCAAGAGAGGGTCCGACAAAAATCTCAGACACCCTCGGGTAAGATTTTTAGCGTTTCTGACTCAGCAATGTACTTGAAATCTTACCCTTTGGTGTCTGAGATTTTTCTGTCTGACCCTAGCCCTGGTGTTATTACACAGGGGATGGAAGACAAGCTACACGCATTTATTCCCGCCAATACTTTATCAAAACAATATTATCGTCTTATTCTACACGAATCGAAAAATAAATGATTAAAAGTATTAAACAGGGTATTGACTGCCTTAGAACGATAATTTTCGAATGATAACATATCAGAAATACTTAAATAATTGACAGCGAACTAACCAACAAACTTCGTCCGAGTACTTGAAATCTTACCCATGGGTGTCTGAGATTTGTCTGTCTGGCCCTTTCCCTGGTGTAAGATTCTTAATCCCAAAACTGAGTAAAAAATGAATTTCGCAGTTCGGACCAAAGCTTTAAATTTTTTCAGATGAGACTGATATCTGTTTAAGAACTTTTTTATGATCGTATGAGACGGAATTGTTTTATAGCTTTGATTAATAAGGCGGTGTTTGAGATAAGTATGCCTTGTGAGAAAATCTGCATAGCTGATGCTAGCTCTCGTATAACGAGTAACAATTGTGAAAGATACAATCTGTAAGCAGGTGAAGCTAGAATAGTACTGTTCATGTAAGGAAACATGATAATTTAAATTAGTCCTTTTTGTCGCCAATTTTTATATTAAGATGACCATTTTCATCTAATTTGAGACACTAGTCCAAAAAAGATGTATATCTAGCAATCTATTGATTGGGTCAATTTAGCAAAAGATGCAACGATGCGTTATTGATGAAAAAAACATTTTCAATGTATCTTTAATTGAATTTGATTTAGCATCTTTAATTTCATGAGCTTTAACGAGTCCCCGAAGAAATTTAGTCTCGTAGAAGATAGAACAAATCTGCAAGTATTGGAGCACAATTCGTGTCTATTGGTATACTAACTTGCTGTTGATAAATAGCACCATATTTACTAAAGACAGAATATGATTAGCATAGAAATCATGTTCATAGATCAAAATTGAAATCTTTGTATATTTATCAGTTAATATGACCATTTAATTCTTTGTAAAAGCCGTCTGATTGAACCAAATTACTGACATTTGTTTTTAAAAAAATATATTTATGCTCCGAATTCTGTTGAAAATAATGTTTAAATAGAACTATATTCAATCATTTTACAACGATGTTTTATTTACACGATTTTGAGTGTGTTTCGGATTTTCGAACTTTTCTGTTTTTATCTATTCAAAGATTCTCAAAATCGTAACTGGGTTATACGCAAAATATTTCTGTAACAATACATTTTTGAAAATAGAAAAAATCTAGAATTTATTTTCTTTTTTTGTACAACATGTTGATAATTTGATGCTTTTTTGTTGACATAATTTGCATGTATTCATACATGTATCTTGAAGAAGACCAGTTCTAAACAAACCATTGCATTTGTAAGAAAATCAAGACAAATAATCTTAAAAAGGACATACTTACATCGTCAGTATTTTTGGCTTAACTATGCCATATTTATACGTCAAAAATCCCCATGATACGACCAGAAGTTGAAGAATTGCATTGGAAACAGTGTACAAAAGGTTCAAATGTTCTTGTTGTTCATCGCATGATGTCACCCGAGTTATTCTCGATGGATTATTCCTGTGCGTGCAATTCCTATCGAAATTTGTTGTGGAATTACTCGTCGTTGTATAATTTACAGCTGTACAAAGATGTGCATAAAAACCTCTGTTTATCAATACATATATGTATGAACTCCAACCAGCATGAACAACCCCAAAAAATAAGGCTTCAATTATCGACACGATAGTAAAAACAAGGAGTAAACATTCACGCTTTTGCATAGTTGATCATAGTCTGAAAAAAATAAGAAAATAAAAATTAATAGACAAAATCAGTTAATTTTTTTTAAAGTTTACATACTAAATATTGAAAAGGAGAATGTCTGCCTGAACTTTAATTTCATAACGTTCTTATCTTTATTTCTGATTACCTCATTGCTATTTTTTTTTATCTTAACCGCACAAAATGTTATATCGACCTGAGAGATGCATATTGAACATCAGCGAAGCTGGAGGTCTTTATGCATTTATTGGTCGATATAGCATCATATTGACCTAGTACAAAGGCTAAAATTGTTATATTATTAATTGAATTTGATGCACATGAATTGAAACACTTTTGCCATTACTTCAGTAATGTACACTATTCCATTATCAACAAACTACATTTAGTTAGTTGAGGTTGTTATTGCAGATTACCACACTCAGGCAAAAAAAAAATAACACACGAGGAAAAAAATATCGCCCGTTACGAAGTCGAGGGCGATATTGTATTTCAGAGTATGATATTTTTTGTTCGATTGTCTAAAGGCAGTATGTTATTTATTATACTGAATGCCTTCAGCATTTTGAAATCCATTTTGGTCTGAATATCATGACACTATTAAAAGGACATATGTAGGTAATAGTTTTTAGGGAGTCTAATGTTGTCTCTGTCATTATTTTCCAAATTAGGTTTTGTTTCATTCACAGTGATTAGCAAGCATAAACTAATTTTTTTTTAAATAAACAATTTTTAAATTACACTATTTTCTTTTAACAGTTATTCAATACATAAAACAGTAGTCAAAGTAATTAAATGTCATTGAATCTTCAACACCACTGGACGTCGAGGGTTTTGGGGTAAAATAACACATGTCTCCCATATCCAATCAAATCACTAGATTTTGCATGAAGTAGAAGTGTGATATTGATGTCGAGAGTGTGAAATAACACATGTCTTTTATCCATCAAATCAATATACTAATTTTGAAATCTCTTTAATTAATATTTCAATATGTTCTTGCATACATTTGCTACATTTCAAAAATTGTGATTCATACACATTTATTTTGATCTGCCTATCTGAAATGGATATAAACAAGAAGAGGAAGCAAAAGAATAATTTCTTAAGTATATTTCTGACTAGCACTGTCGTTAATCAGTCAAATTTGTTATATGAAAGGAAATCTACATTTTGCTTTAATATGCCTTAATTAATTTGCTCTATATTTTTTTTTCATTTTTACTGGTTATAATACAATAATGGAAACTCTAAATGTTCTTTTTTGTGGTAACAGGAACAAAAATTACATTTTGAGTTATTTTTAGTAACGTGCAATATCAGCCATGCATTCTGCCACTTTTGATATGCCGTTTCTGTGCAACCTCACATAATATAGGGGGTCATGTGATTATGTTCTGGCCAATGGAATAGCTTAAAAAATATCTAATTAAATACATTTTAGACAGGTTTGTCTGCTCAGGCATATTTAACATGTGCCATATTTTCACGTTTTGTTCCATTTTTAGACTGCTATTACTTGTTTGTTTAATTATAACTTTTGGCTCTTTACTTTTCTGTGGGGTTAAGAATAAAGTGAGAAAAGTTAAAGTTGATCTATCTAAACGCGCATTGTCAAACATATATTGAATCTTGACTTCAAAATATTGAGAAATAAGCCATCTTTTAGCCCTCTTCGTGCAATCATGTTATCACATATCTTCAAAAAGCCCTGCAATATCACCAGACAACATCAAATATTCAAATTCAGATTGCTTAATGAAACAAATCTTACCATACTTAAAACCTATCAAATATCGTTATTAAACATTCAAATTAATACGCAAATAATTTGAGAGCTAATTTAATCTAATATCTAAAACACTTCAATGTGGTTGGAACTGAAGCAAATAATACAAGAAAATATGAACTGTACATTCTGTGAAAGTTTCTTTTAATTTTACCAAGTGGTCTAGAAGAAGTTGTCACCACAAAGTTTGTACCTCTATGGCGGACGGAATAACGGATGAACGGACCATGATCCCCTAAGCCGGGGGTATAAAACAAATATATAGCAACACACAAATGTAAAACATAAGTCAAGTCGTATTCTATTTTCCAAATTTCAGCGTCAAACCACAACAAAAATATTTATTGTGATTTTTCCAGCAGACGAAATTGGAACATGTAAACATCACTACATATAGACGGCCATTTTTATTTTGACGGCGATGCCGACAAATTCAGTATGCTTTCAATAAATTGACGATGTTGCAATCATCGATTGTTTAAAAGCGTTGAAGTTCTATAGGGAGAACACTTAAGGACGTGGACCTAGGTTAAAGGACATAACTTTTAAAATCATGTATATGTTTGCTTAGATGATTTTCATAAACATATTCTAAGCTTCTAAGTAACATAGATGGTTTTAATTTTTTTCACATAAATGCTTAAAATACATGGATGAAACTGACTGTTTCAAACGTCTCACTGGTTTAAAAGGTTATCTCCTTTAACCTAAGTCTACTACCTTAAGTTCTTATTGCATTTTGCTCAAGATGATTTAAATTATTGAATGAAGAAATGAAAATAAAAACTGCAGAAAGATAATACTATGAAAGTACCATAATGAAAGTTCTTTTTATATTTACAGTTTCCAGTTTTGTCACTTTATACCTCAACCGTGTAATATTTGGAAAACCCAATATACAAAAAAAATAAAAATCTTTATAGAATAAAGATGAAAATGTAAAAATGTAAAGTAGGACTTGGCTTTGCATGATGATGGTAGACTCTCCCTAGATTGAAAAATCTTTATTTTATACATGTACTCTATATGCTAATAATTTTCTTGGATGGAGTTTATCCTTTTTGCTTATCCAGTTGCTTGTCAAGTTGCTTGTCTTTTTTCTGGTAGTATACATTGTCAAAACCTTGAAATGCATACACATACACATACACATTATGTGCATGTACAACTGGTTTTCTTTACTTGTATAGGTGAAACGATCAGTTTTTTGTAATTTAATAACTATTTGATTAAACATGTATACAAATTCATACTGCGTGGCACGCATATAAAAATTGACTCTAATAGTCAAGAAATAAAAGCAAGTCGTGAACTGTGACACAATTATGTGGCTCGAACACTGGTTTAGGTAATTTAAAGTTGTTTGACGTTCCTGCACTGTTGTTGCATAAATTTTGTTTTTTAAGTATATTTAGTTTGAAGTTTATGAAGCGAACAGAATTTTACTTTATCTGCTCAAATGAGAACACTTTTGAAAATTTTAATTCATTCATATTACCTTTGTGTACCTAGATGTATATTTTAAATTGGGAGAAACACTTAAATCGAATATGTGAAATATTTAACGGGCGGTATATAGTGATCGTGGTGTCATTTCGTCCGTTCGTTATTTATTCCGTCCGCACTTGAGGTACATACTTTGTGGCGGCATCTCCTCTCAGACCATTTCTTGAAAGTCAATGAACCTTTCACAGAATGTTCAGTAAATATAGCTATTTAAAAATTTGATATGACTTTTTTTTTCACTTCTGGAGTCAAATGGAGGAGCGGGGGTATATTTTTAGTCAGCTTTGCTCGCAGTTTTCCTAGCTTTAAGCATCATTGGATAACGTTTTGACCCGGTTCAGGATAATGTTTAGACACGGATTTTGATATTTCATCATTTACCTTTACCTAAACATTACCCAGCTTAATAGGGGTGATGCATACTGAAAAATAGCAGGATAGAATTTGAAAGCTTTAAACGAAGATGCAAGAATTATTCTTGATTGTGAAATTTCATTTCCGTCCAATTTAATGTTTTCGTCATTGAAATGGCTATCCGTTACCAATAGAGTAAATTATCCAAAACGTATTTCAATGTAAAAATAGTAGATATACTTGTTCCCAAATATTTATATCTACAAATGAAAAAGTTCATTAAGACCTACTTCGAAAAATGACATGTTTTGGCTTAGATCAAATACCAATCTTTATAAAAGATCTTTTAATTTTTCAGTATTTAAGTAATGGAACAATCTACCATTTATCATTAAAAACTGTAAAAACCTTGAATTATTCTTGAAATATTAAATTTACTGATTTAAGTTCAATGAGCCAAAAACCCCATAAACCCCTCCGAAACTTAACTTAAACTCAGATTCCAGCCAAATTGTACAGAAAGCTTAAGGCATGACAGAGCTACCCTCGCAAATGAGAGTAAAAGCAAAATTTCCGAACAGTATTGTTAGGAGTAGAAAAAACAGATTTGGTACAAAAGCACCGGGAAAAACTGTAAACCGTTATGATCCTGACTTGGTACAGCATTCCAAAGGAATTGGTAGGGTAAACCAGTCAAATGGTGCGTAAAAGAATAAGACGGTGTGGTTATAGTTATTTTATGAAAATGCAATTTTAATAAATTAAAAAATAAAGATAAATTTATGACACTCATAAACAAGCTTTAATAAGAAACATAGAATGTACCTTTTAAAATAAAACACTGCACCTGTATAGACACTGAACAATAATAAACTTCTAAACTTATGTACATTGATTTTTGACGTCACGACGTCAGACAGTATTAGAATTAGAAAAAGCACATCCGGTGAGGCGTCCATGTTCGCATTGCATTTCGGTACAGCGTCCATTTTTTGCATTACATGACGATCATTAAAGTGTAACGTGTTCATTTGATTAATATAAGGTTACGACAATAGCATTGCAAATTAACAAATTAACACTTACGATCGTGATTTGCATTTATTAGTTTTTCCGCGATAATATTCTAAATAACATTATATACTATTCTTTAAGTGGCTGTTGGCATATAAATAAACACGAATTATTTTCTACATAAACACTGTAGGAAAGTTTTATTATACTGGTTTTGTCGGAATAAAAGACAAAGAAATCAGCTCCTTTGTTAAGTATGTCCTTAAGGCCATGGGCTGAAATTGCTTTCCGTGCACTGCACCCCCCCCCCCTCCCAATACTTATGATCCAAACCGATTTTTGCAGTCCTTTTGTATCCCCTCTTCAAAATATAACATGTTAACACGAATATAACCTGCACGCATAGACAGTATAGGGCCACTTTCATAGTACACCACACAAGAAATTCTTGTATTTTAGTTTTAACCTTAATTTCATTTTTTAAGCTCCATAACTTGTGTGTAGATAATTTAGATGTACTTAAATTTGGTACCAAATTAAAGCTTTTTTAATATAATTTAGAATTAACACAAGTTTGGCCACCTTATACCATTTTTATGATCTAGGGATGCAAACAACGTACCCCTCCCTTGCAAAAAATAGCGAAAATGGCGATTTTTAAGCAGTCAATTCCCTTCAGATAAATAAATCTCTTCATTAGATCTAGTTTTATGCCTAATTTATCAGTTGTGATGCAATGTTGAAAAATAAGACCATTAAAGTCCTTAAAATTTTGATTTTCGGTATAATTTTTTTTTTAAATGGAAATATTTTCACAATTTCGAATTTCTTTCTTCTGGATCGTACAAAATAGAATATATATCTAATAATTGCCTATGGAATAATGATTTATGATATGTGAGCAACAAATTATGAGTCAGACTTATTGTTGGATCAGAAATGCAAAAATTAGCACCCCTCCCCCTTAAGATTAAGGGAAAATTTTAAAATATTCAGGCTTTAAATGATACAAAGATAATGGCCAATGCAAATTATTGTGTGTATTTTACTAAAGTTGACATGCAGAAGCCCATTTAAGTAGATTGTAACTTGTAAACATTTTCCGTTTTTCAAAATTATTGCTGTTTTGACTAAGAGATGTAAATATTTCACGAATTTGAAATATAACGACGAAATGTTGATAGGATATCATTTCATTAAATCTAAGCTATTAGAAAGTATGCTTTTGAACATTTTAGACTAACTAAACTCTCATGACTTGCAAACATATTACCCCTCAACCCTAAAAAAGAAGAAAAGTTCAACAGAGTTTATTTCATTTTATTCAGCCTTAAGAGCTTATTCATTGTATAAAGGTCAAATAACATAACATTTCAAACACAAAAATACACAGAAACTCCCATATATCACAAATAAGATCATGTGCTTGGTCTATTGGTAGTCATACAACAATTCAATTTGAATTTTGTAAAATTCCCAAATACTGAAAATTCCCAATTTTAACGAAAATCGTCCAAAATATTCATTTTTTTTGCGTTAATATTGCATTTTGCGATATATCAAATGCATTCTTTAAAAGAAGGTAAAAATATCAGTATGTGTTGTTGATATATGTACAGCCAGGCAAATTTTGGGAATTTTGAAGCATCATTTTCTTGTGGTTTGTCTAAAATATTGATCTTAAGTCGACAAATGGCTGTTGAAATACTAAATCATAAAGTAATTCATGCAACATTGTAATATACAACACATATTTTGCGTGTTCTGGTTATTTTTATGCCAACATAGAGAAAAATTTGACAATTTTAGGGAAAATTCGTTAGGATAGATATAAGATTTTTGGTATTCAGAGTCACATTTAACACTCCTTGTTTTTCTAAGCTGTATTTTAAGACAACTTATATATCCCTCTGAACAATTAATTGACATATCTGCAGATAAATGTACGTCCTCTAGATTTTGCATGTATAACGATTTGACAAAGTTGCAAGTTGTAAGTATATTGAACAAAGTACTTTGGACAAATCTGAAATGTAGAAAATGTCCATATTTCATCAAATTTGGGCAACATATTGAGTTTAAGTCAGCAAATGGCTGTTTAAATTCGAAATCACAATATAATGCATGCATTATTGTCATATACAACACACAATTTGTGTATTCTGGTTATTTTTATGCGAACATAGACAAAACATTTACAATTTTTGAGTATATTAGTTGGGGAAGGGGAAAGTTTTATGGATGTACGAAGTTTATAATACTTCAAAATTGCCATAATGTGTACCAGTTGTAAAGAAAACACTATGTACTTCCATTTCATGGTGGATGAAAGGATATGGAGTAAATGTTCATGGGACAAAGTCTCTACAAATACACCTTTTCACGCATTTGAACCACTCATAGATAAGATGAGGCAAAAAAGGAACCAAACTTTAATTGTCGAAATCGAAAATATTCAAAGATATGTTTTATTTTTCTATTTAAAAGTGATAGTTTGGTCGTTCAAAACATATTAAATTATCTTAACATGCTTATTTTTTTAAGAAAGGACATTAAAAGACTAAAAACAATTCCAAGAATTATGAAACGAAAAAAAAATACTGATTTCTAAAAATCATTGAACTTTTTTTCATGAAAAAAACTTAAAATTTACGTCAACATTTCGAAGACGTAGCGGTAAGGTTTTTTTTTATTTTTATATCGTATTGGTTTTAGAAATGGTTCTTATGTGGAATCTAAGTAAAGGTCATATTATGGGATATCATTCTATACCTTTTTTTATAACTGAGAGGTACCAATCAACAATTTGAAGCAATTAAAAGAAAATTTTTTATCA
This sequence comes from Modiolus philippinarum, assembly GCA_002080025.1. Taxonomy (NCBI): domain Eukaryota; kingdom Metazoa; phylum Mollusca; class Bivalvia; order Mytilida; family Modiolidae; genus Modiolus; species Modiolus philippinarum. The sequence continues at coordinate 70,650 of MJUU01071992.1, forward strand.
AAAAATAATTTTGCAAAATTTCGTTGGGTTGGTCTAAAAAAGTGGCCTGTTCCACTATTGTGAGCAGGTTATGCTCATGTTAACATGTTGAATTTTGATGAGGGAATATAGAAGGACCGAAAAATATGGGTGGGGTTCGTAAGTGGGGGATGGGTGCTCGGGGGTTATCCAGCCCATGGACTACTTTCTATAGATCAAGAGAACCGCAATTTATGAATTATATTGTGAATTTTGTTTGGTTACCGTTACGAATACGAAGCTAGGAAATTCTGGTAAATCATCAAACAAAATATACTTTTCATTGTCTGGGTAAAAGAATACTGACATCAGACTAGCTATTTGAAAGCTAATACTTGTACAACATCTTTAGTTTTAATAGTATAAATCAAAACAAATTTAGCCTCAATGCTCAAATTATTGTTTACGTAAATAGGCAAAATAGTATAAAGAGCAGGCGGATCGATTTAGTCTGAAATGATAAACTGTCTTGTCTAGAATAGTTCTTTTTCACTGAAATATTTGATAGAAAACTCTTTCCACAAGACCTGAGAGAGAAAGGTTTGAAAAATGACCATTTGAAAGTTTTATTTAAAGTTCGATGTCACAAAAGTTCTCGGATTTTGGGGCCATCTCGAATGACTGGATTTTGTTTTTTTTTTTTCATATAAAATGATTTAATTTTAGATGACGTCATTACGTCAAATAATTATTTTTGACATTTTTGTAAAGAACTTGTAGATCACCATGTATGAATACATTAAGCTTGATAACTGAAACATTCGGAAGCATGGAAGGGAAATGTGAAATTCCGAAATAAAAGTACCTAAAATGGAAGATTTCTTAGTTTTGATGATTAATATATCATCAATACAGCACTTGGAAATCCAAAACCAAGGAAGTGATACTTCCATACAAACACCAAAACAAAACAAATATTTAAAAGAAAATGAATAACTTAAAGTACAGTAAAGATAACCGCAAAATCTAAAAACGAGGCTGGTCTGAAGGGGATACTCCTTGGTTTTGAAATTCTGATTTTTGTAAGCATATTTTATGGTCTACATTAGCACTTGGATTGAACAAAAGATATTCCAACTTGTGAGGTTTTTCCAAACAATATATTGATCCAAGTAACCAAAATGACAAAAGAAATATTATATTTTATCTATTAAGTACAGCTATTTGATATATGAGTATAAAATGAAATATTTTACAATTATTTTTGCTACATTATGCATCGTTGCCATAGTAATCATTCACAAATTTTGGCCGATAAACAGGCCAAGAAATAGCTGAAAAAAATATTGAAAATGACATTTTTTTTTATTTTCATCGGTTTAAAACACAAAAATTATGTTTTCAATACCATATAGTTTTCAGTTGGCCCATGACTACTCATATAATCTTATTTTATTCCGCCATATGGAGTTTTGCTCAAATTGAGCATTTTTCTTGACAATTAGTGAGCAGGTCCCTCACTGTGTTGAAGACCGTACGGTGACCCCTAGATGCTTTGTTTTGGGTAGTTTTAACCTGCAGATGGGATGTTGTCTCCTTGGCATTTACCCCATTTCCTTACTTTTTCATAGTCTAAGTTGTGAATTTCTCGGAAATGCCAATTTTTTTTTCAAATTTTTTGGTGGACATGGAAACATAAAAAGGGAGGATTTCAAATAGAATTATAAATAAATAGCCCAAACCACAAACTATTTAATTACTTTTAAGTAGTCTAACATGTGTTTTCTTGTTTTATACTTTAGGGGTATAAATAAAGAAAAGCAATCCCCCTGTTTTTTCCATACAATAGGTTTATGGCCTTAGCAACCAGCCTTTTTTCCAAAATTTAAGTTTGAAAACCGTATATTCAACTGTTAGTTTTTTCTTGTGAACAGTGAGATATTTGTTTTCTGATTCTTTTCCAAGACAGGGAGATTATAATGAAATTCTACAATATTATTTCCACGGCAATAGCGTATAGGTCCAAGAAACACGCTTTTCTTGCTTTGATAATGGAAAAAACAAATTTAGCAACCAGCCTTTTATTGTTATTTTAATAAGGAAATGGTTAATTAAGCTCCTTACCTTTTCTCACAAAGAAGTCCAGTATAATTTGTTTTAGCTCACCTGACCAGAGGGTCAGTGTGGGCTTTTGTCATCATTCGGCGTCCGTCTTCCGTCTGTTAGATTTTCACATTTTGATCCTCTACTTGAAATGTACGGAAGGTTTTCATTTCAATTCGATAAAATAAAACAAGGCCGCCAGCACGGAACGGAGTTTGTACATTGGACCCTGTGGAGAAATCACATTTTCATCTTCTCCTCTGGAACCACTGAAGCCAGTTTAACCAAACTTTACATAAATGATGATCGTAGGGCTTTTACAAAAATTGCCGAATTCGTTTCCACGAAAACATCGCTGGTAGTGCAAACATAGATAAACATTGGACCCGTTGATAAATCATCCTTTTTATCATCGGCTCTGATCACTAATATTCCTCATTTTCTTCTAATTTGATGAAAAACATGGCCACCAGCACTTAACATGAAAATCATCATTTTCAGAAATTACTCTAAAACCAAATAGGTATAACTTAACTGTATTGGAAAAATGTATGGAAGATCATTTACAAAGATAACTCAATGAAATTCGATGTGAACATGGCTGCCAGTGGAATAGACTCCATTAAAAGAAATATTTTTTGTTATTAGCATTTGCATGGCTTAGAAACATTTTGTCAGGTGAGCTAAAAAGGCTCAGTCTCAGATCCTATAGTTTATATTATTCGTCAATCTAATATAGAGATATTTTTTAAAACATAGAATGCAGCCACAGCCTGCTGAGCTCATCTGGTTTGCGGAACATTGTCACATGTTAAACAATTCAGTAAACAGTAAACAGAAAAAGATTATTCCTGCATAAAATGTAGGTCACAGATCGACTGCATCTAAAACAATCACTGCAGCTGTCATCCACAAATGCATAATACATACCAATATGTTTGATGTTGGACATTTCAGTAAGCAGGAATTGGCTTTAACCATTCTACCTAACCAAGTCTCTCTTGAATGTAGGTCTTGATCACAGTCAGCATCCGAAACATGCATTGTTATTGTCGTTCCAAAATGCATCATACATACCAATTTGGTTGATGTGGGACAAGTCATTAAGCTGGAATTGACTTTAACCATTCTACCCAACCAAATTGCTCATGTGTAAAATGTAGGTCACAGAAGGCATCCTAAGCAATCATTGTTGCTGTCTTCCGAAAATGCGTCACACATAACAATATGGTTGATGTGGGACATGCCAGTAAGCGGGAATGCTTGACCATTTTACCTAACCAAATTACTCATGCTTAAAAAAAACAGAATTCCTCTAGCTAGCGCCAAACCGGTGCTAGCTAGCTACGAAACATGTAGCTACTATGAAGTATGAGCAAAGCGCATTTTTGAAGGCCTTATGGTGACTTCGAAATGAAGAACAACAATAAGAACGTTTCTCCGTTTCTTAGTTCCACCATGTTTTTAAGATACTTTGTCTTATGTGCATTAACTACATATTCTTTCATTATGTTTTGGTTCTTCATCATTCTGTCAATCATTTAACAGTTTTTACAACGTTACCGTGAAATATACATTGTATACAAATACAGAATAAATACAACTGGATTTGTTTTTTGTTTAAATATCAGAGTTGAATCCACCTAGCACAACAGTACTAGTTTATGTCCTATAAAGTGGTTTGACATTTCTGCACTGGACATTGTTGTTTAAGTTATATTTGTATTAGAAACATATGTGACTGATATTAACTTAAGGACTGCTGTTTATGACAACTCATAACTCGTTGCAATAATTATTAAGAGTATGTATGAAAATGTACATCTTATCACAAAAGCTATAAAGGTTGCATTTTTCTCTCTGCAACCCATTTAAACATAGAATGAGTATCAAGTTCTGCTTACACAGCGTATCAAGAAGGAAGACCTATGTTAAAGCACATAACTCTTAATCATTTTCATAAATATATTCTAAGCTTCCAGGTAACATTAATGATTTTAATTCTTTTTAACTTCATTTCTTTGAAAGCATGGATGAAAGCATGGACTCCAACCTGCCGTTGGGTGTGGTTTCCTCACCGTTCATTGAAGATCTTATGGTGGCTTTGAGTTGTTATTACTCCCCTTTGGGTCGTTGTCTCTTTGACACATTCTCCGTTTCCCTTCTTTTTTCTATGAATCTATATCAAACGCCTTACAGGTTTAAAGGATTATCTCCCTCAACCTAGGTCTACCTCATTAAATGTTGCGTTCTTTTAAAGTCGAGATTTCTTAAGTATGCTACCGTGTAAACCAAACAGAAAACTCGTTACTAGTTTGCATGCTAAAGATCGCTTTCCCATTGACAGTGCTTTAACAAGAAAGCTTTAATGCAATCGTCAAAGTTGAGCACAACTTCATTTTGCAAAAGAAAAAATTTATAAATACTCACTTGTAGTTATTTTATTGCGCTAGCACTGTCTAAAATTCGTTGTCGAAATATTCAAACAATTCTCTTATATAGCATGTTCATAGTAATTTTTGTTTGACCGATTCGCTAAAAAAGCTATGAAGTATATACATGTGCCCGGGTTGTTCTGATGCACAAATAATACATTTTTCTAACAAACTTATCATAGCCTCGGGCAGAAATGAAGCATGTCCTCTTTATTACAGTGCATAAGTATAGATTACACCACAAGATCCGGTTCATTACCATATTTTATCCAATAGAGATAGTTTAATTTTAAAATTTTAATTGCTAGGCTTGCCGAGCATTTAAAAAATTTTTAATTTAACTATCGAGAGTGGATAAAATATAGTTATAATCGGGATAAAGTGATGTAATTTTTTCCTCGAATGATTAACGATAAACACCGAGAATTTATATTTCTAATAGATTTAGCAGGAAATAGCACGGGGCAAAACCCCCGGGCCCGGTTTTAACTTGACAGATCATTAGAGAAAGAAGATAAAGGCATATTCCGCACACCAGAATGCAAAAAGTAGTTCATTCAACAAATATCTTGCCCATTCCACAAGTTGTCAATAAATTACTACTGACTAATTTTTAGCATCAAAAAGTATCATGGTAATTTTATTGTTAATTAATTTCCCTCCGATTATTGATTTTAAATAGAAAAAAGAAGGGAAACGGGGAATGTGTCAAAGAGCCGACGACCCAAAGGGGAGTAATAACAATTAACTCTAAAGTCCCTTTGTATCGAAACAAATGTTACAGTTAACCCTCTCATTTGACGTCGGTGTAAGTCTCACGCATGCACTTTATTTATATCTTTCAATCAGATAAGACAATAATTTTGTATTATAATTTGCATAGGATACCCATCACATGTATCGTCATATATGGTGTGATAGATTAAAGATATGAAGTCCTGTAATCTTTAACACATTTGAAAATAAAACTTTTTCTAAATAAAAAGCCCTATGTTATTTAAAAGTTCATATGAAACAGGGAATTGTTTGCTTTCAAATGTAAAGCATATATATGTATATATTAGTGCATTTGCTGATGTGGTGCCCATCACTTTTGATTGAGACTAGTCGATATAAGGGTAAAACTATTATTGAAAGAATATGTGCATCATTGTAATAAACCATCTTTTGAAAATGAGAGGTATGTTGCAACGTTATCTTCTTTATATTTGAAGTTCAGTTTGTTTTATGAAATTAGGAACGTCGTGATGTATGCTTGAAATTTTCAATTTTCCTGATTTTAAGTGGTTCAACGAGCCTAAAATCATAACTAAAATTCAGATGTTGGTCAAACTGTATTCATATCTTAACCATATGAACTAGTTGGAATCTTTTCTGTAAATTTTCATATGATTTTGAGATTCACCGAGTCAATACACCTCAGTTGTACTGAGGCACATGTACCTCATTAAAGACTAGAGAGAGAACCTTCAGTCGTTTTAACAACAGCTTAATGGAGTATCTTCAGACGTCTTGGTAACATATTTCTGGAGGAAGTATCTTTTTCAGCCGTTTTGGTAACAGATTTCTAGAGGGAGTATCTTCAGGTACTTTAATAACAGATTTCTAGATGGAGTATCTTCAGGCGTTTTTGTAACATATTACAGCAGGGAGTATCTTCAAGCGTTTTGGTAACATATTTATGGAGGGAGTTTCTATGGGTGTATTGGTAACAGATATCTGGATAGAGTACCTTCAGGCGTTCTGGCAACATTTCAGAATCGATTTTTTTAGAGAGATTAATTCTTCGTGCGTTTTTGTAACAGATCCCTAGAGTGAACATTTCTAGGCGTTTTGGTGACAGATTTCCTGAGTGAAAATCTTCGAGCGTTTAACATATTAATTTCTGTAAGAGTTTTCTTTGGGTATTTTCGTAGCTAATTTCTGGAGCGAGCACCTTTCGGCGTTTTGTTTACAGATGTCTGGAGGAGTATCTTCAGGCGTTTTAGTAACATATTTTTGGAGATAGCTTCTTATGCGTTCTTGTAAGGCAACCAATCAGGCGTTTTAGTGACACAAATATTTTAAGTCAACCAAATTAAATACATGTAAAAGAATTAAAAAAGAAGATGTATAATATAAAGACATCCTTGCATTGCATACTACAAGACGGAAGTGGTTTGTGTTGTTATTATTACGTAACTGTACTTGTAATAAATTACAAAATGATGTTAAATTTATGATTAGTGAGAAATGAAAAAGGGTGCATTTTTTACAATATGTAGAAGACACTGCACCTGGAGAGGACAATGAACCATTCAATACTACAAAATTATTTGAAGCAGAATATATGTGCATTATTGAATATGCCAGTCTTAATAGTATTAGCCAAGCAAATTAAGCCTTTATGGCTGTTCATTGTTTTGTTTTAAGCTGGACTTTGATAATGGAGAGATTAACAAACATACCCGTACATTTTTTCAAAGACTGAAAAAATAACAAAATACCGAAGTAGTTGTGAATTTTGTGTCTGCATATGTCGATTTCGACAACTTATGTCTCTTCAGTGCAGATAAAACCAAATAAGATCTGGAAAGAAAAGACCAAATTATCTAAGGACAGAGCTATGCAACAGGGATTTATTCCTTAGCTTTGGATTTATTTCACAGTAACTTCGGTGTTTTGTTATTTTCAACAAAAGTTTCTCAAATTTGGATATTACAAGTTTCCCCAAAAATCGGTGTTTTTGCCAGTACCGGAGCACTGGCTACAGAGGACTGGTGAATACCCTCCGGGAGAACAGTCCACAGCAAAGGCATCGACCCAATGGTAATAAATATCTGAACGTAACACACCTTCAGATACTTCAAAAAAGTATTTAACTTAGTGCATTTATGACATACGAAATTTTTTGTTACTCGCATTGGCAAGGTAAGCTTTCTTGATGGAAACATTTGTTTTATTTTATTTTATTTTTCTAAATTATTTTTCTTTTCCTTTTTGAGATATGGTTCTGTTTGAAAGTGTATTAACAGGAGAATGAAAGTTACTTCGTTTTAACGTGAAGTTAATTTGTATTTTATTGTGACTACACGTTCTATTATTTCTGCTAACTATTTATCTTAGTTGTTGTATTGTACAATGGCTTTATTCATTTCTCTAACCATGGAGTGTTGGTCTTAGATACGGTACAACTTACTGTGCTTTCGTTATGTTTCGGCTAAAGAAAGTGACACTTCGTTATGTAATGGGTTTTCTCAAGGAAAGTTTCAAAAAGAAACGCTTTATATTGATTTCTTTCGATGGTAAAAAAAATAATCAAAATTGGAAAAATCTGGATTGTTAATACATGTACAAGAAATTATAAACATAAAAAGAATGTATGGGTGTTCCATGTAACACTTGTGTCGCCTGCACTATAGAAAGCCATTCTGGCCAAAATCTGCCACATTAAAATTCGAAGTATCATGTAAATTAATGAAGGAAAGATAACAGTAAACACTTACAATGGCCGGATTTCACAATCACATGCCACAATCAACCAGGGAACTGCACAAGAAAAACAACAAAAAGACAAAAAAAACAAACGTAGACAACGATAGGAGCTTGGGATGGCCGGATAATACCGGCACTAGCAAGAGCTAGCGGTAGGGTTTAACCCGTTGATGGGTACCCAAACCTCCCCTTTCTCTATCCCTTTTCCCTATAGCATAATCAACACACAAATAATATCCAATACAGGTAGACTACTAACTTCAAGACCACAATCTTGAGAAGAAAAGAATAAGACAAAACGTAATTTAGAAAGATGAGTCAAGGAGTGCTCGCTGCTTAACTGCCGGCTAGCTCAAGGAGCCTAGTCTGTTGGTTAAACACTGTCGCACTACAGAAGAAAAATCAAATTCAAAACTTGTCTAAATTAGCAGAAAATCATATCCTGCAGCTGTTTTTAGAATATGAATTCTAGTTTCGAAGGAGTTACAGATTAATAAATCGAATTAAACTAGAGGCTCAGAGACTGAGCCTGTATCGCTCACCTGACAAATTGCTTCTATGCCATGCATGACCAAAAAAGATGTATTTGACCAATGAGGTCTAATGTTAAGCTATGTTCTCCATTGGCACAAGTGTTTTTTTTTTTTTTTTATCCTATTGAAATGAGTTATCTTTGCAAAGGACCTTTAATACAACATTCCAATACAGTTTAGTTAAATTTGTTAAGTTTCAGAGAAGGTAATGAAAAGGTTCTTATGTATGGTTTTCACATACCGGGCTACGACGTTAAACTATGTTCTGCACTGGAGGCCATGTTTTTGTCGGATCAAAATGAAATGAGAAAATTTTGTAAAGTATCTTCCATACATCATTCCTGTACAATTTGGTTGAAATTGCTTCAGCCCTTTCAGAGGAGAACATGAAAATGTGATTTTCCAATAGATTCTAATATTAAACCTAAGTTCTGTGCTGGCTGCCATGTTTTTTTATCAGATCTGATTGTAATGAGCAATCTTTGTTAAGGACGTTTAGTACATAATTCCTCTTAAGTTTGGTTGAATTTGTTTCAGTGTTTTCAGAGGAGATGATGAAAATGTGATTTTTTGCATAGGGTTCAATGTTAAACCTAAGTTCCACACTGGCAGTTATTTTTTGTCAGATCTGAACAAAATATATGCAATCTTTGGAAAGAACCTTTAGTTAATCATTCCTGTAAAGTTTGGTTGAATTCAATGCTTCAGTGGTTTCAGAAGAGAAGATGAAAATATGATTTTCCCCATAGGGTCCAATGTTAAACTATGTCCCATGCTGGCCGCCATATTTTTTCTCTGATCGGAACAAAATAAGCAATCTTTGTTAAAGACCTTTAGTGCATCATTCCTGTAAAGTTTGGTTCAATTTGCTCCAGTGGTTTCAGAGGAAAAGATTAAAATGTGATTTTCCCTTATGGTCCAATGTTAAACCATGTTCCATGCTGGCGACCATGTTTTGTGGTGGATTGAAAGGAAATGAGCACTGTAAAGTTTGGTTGAATTTGCCTCAGCCGTTTCAGAGTAGAAGATGAAAATGTGATTTTCCCATAGGGTCCAATGTTGAACCTAAGTTCCGTACTGGAGGCCATGTTTTTTATCGGATCGGAACGAAATGATCAATCTTTGTAAAGAACCTTCCATACATCTTTCCTGGAAAGTTTGGTCTTATTTGCTTCAGTGGTTTCAGAGAAGAAGATCAGAATATTACTTTCCCATAGGGTCCAATGTTAAACCATGTTCCGTGCTGGCAGCCACGTTTTTCGTCGGATCGAAAGGATATGAGCAATCTTTGGTAAGGACCTTTAGTGCATCATTCCTGTAAAGTTTGGTTGAATTTGCCTCAGCTGTTTCAAAGCAGAAGATGAAAATGTGATTTTTCTCATAGGGTCCAATTCTGCGCTGGTGGCCGTGTTTTTTATCGCAATGAGCTATCTTTGTAAAGGACCTTCCATACATCATTCCTGTAAAGTTTGGCAGCCATGTTTTTGTCGGATCGGAACGAAATGAGATTTCTTTGTTAAGGACCTTTAGTACATCATTTCTGTAAAGTTTGGTTGAATTTGCTTCAGTGGTTTCAAAGCAGAAGATGAAGATGTGATTTTTCCCATAGGGTCCAATGTTAAACCTAAGTTCCGCACTGACGGCCATGTTTTTTATCGGATCGGAACGAAATGAGCAATCTTTGTAAAGGATCTGTAGTACAACATTCCTGTAAAGTTTGGTTAAATTTGCTTCAGTGGTTTCAGATCAGAAGATGAAAATGTGATTTTCCCATAGGGTCCAATGTAAATGGCGGCCATGTTTTTGTCGGATCGGAACGAAATGATTTATCTTTGTTAAGGACCTTTAGTACATCATTCCTGTAAAGTTTGGTTGAATTTGCCTTAGTGGTTTCAAAGCAGAAGATGAAAATGTGAATTTTCCCATAGGGTCCAATGTTAAACCTAAGTTCCGCGCTGGTGTTCATGTTTTTTATCGGATCAGAACGAAATGAGCAATCTTTGTAAAGGAACTTTAGTACAACATTCCTGTAAAGTTTGGTTGAATCTGCTTCAGTGGTTTCAGAGGAGAAGATGATTATGTGAAAAGTTAACGGACGACGGACGACGGACGGACGGACGGACGACGGACGCCAAGTGATGGCAATAGCTCACACTGACCCTTCGGGTCAGGTAAGCTTATAATGAGCTATTTGGCTCTTTGAACCTCGAAAATCTGTAAAATCAAAATTTTAAGTATCAGGTGTGCAATAGTATTAGGTGGACACCGTTATGAAAGGTTGGTTGGAATATGACTTACAGTTTTAAGGAGTTCAAAATTAACAAACTGAATGAGGTTCTTTGGCTCTGTGAACCTCTAAAATCTGTAAAATCAAAATCCTATTTATCAACATGCATCTTATTTTTTTTTTCAAGCTAATGATGAAGTGTGGTCGAGCAAAACAATTTATCTAGGATCTTTAGATATTGGACTTACCAATGGGCGGAAGTGATTTTTGTTGTCAGCTGATCACCTTGTTCGTCTAATTAGTTCTAAATCAAAGGGGAAAAAGCTGTTACAAACTTTTAACTTTTTCGAAGATCAACTCATATTTACTGACTATAATAAATCAGTATTCTACAAACCAGACTACTATCATTTGATCGTAGCATCAATGGTAATCATATAAAATTTGTTGATGATCCCGCATCAATGGGATAAATAAAGACATCGATCATCGATGTTGCGTTGTCGCATCCTCGGGGGGGGGGGGGGGNCTAACTATGAATTCTGCCCAAACTGGTACTAGGGTCAGATGGAACTTGCCATGAGGTATAAGCATTGTTGAAGGTCTCGTGGTGAACAATTACAAGAGCGTTGTTTTACCATATCTTTGTATCTAGACTTTGTCTCATGTGCAATTACTCTATATCCTTTCGTTGTGCATTATTTAGACAGTAAACCCTATTGCAATACACTTCTTGAATACTAAAATCTGAAATTCGTCCATTAATATCAATTCATTATTTTCGGACGCTCCTGTTATGGTTTTAACAAAATTATGCCGTTTTGATTATAAACTCGATGTGGTTTAAGTGAAGGCAAGCTTTCCATATGTTATTTCCGGTTGGGTCGATCACGAGTAAGCCGTGAACTAGCCTTAGTCAAGTTTTAGATCTGGATGATAGGTTTTATTGAGTTTGATCCTATTTAATTCAGTCGTGGTTTTCGTTTTCTATCTGTTTTGCCAAATCATAAATTAATACTTACCTTTTAATGTTTTGCCATGCAAATTTATAGCTTTTTCTATTTAGATAATAGTCTTTTACTTTTTTTACTCTTTTTTTGCTTTTTATACTTTATTTTAAACTACTTTGTTTATATTTTGGTCTGTTTGGAACCTCATTAATCATAGTTATTCATTCAATAGCGTGATAACTGTTCAATTCGTGAAAAAATGATTCAATCATAAAAGGTATAGTTTAATTCCTCGAACACTAAATAATTCAAAAACAACTTCGCCTATGTATAAAATAATCAAAAATAAATGTTATTTTACAATAAATAAATTGAAGCTATTACGAACTTAAAAATATCTAAATAAAGAAATAGTGAAAAAAATATTTACTTACCAAATAAAGAAATATAATTTAAAATCTCACCATCAAGCTTCATGAACGTTATGTAGTTGAAATCGCATGAAAGATTTGTAAAAAGATTAAGGTTATTTTATTTATATTGAACTGCATAAACTTTATAGACCTGTCTCGATACGTTACATAACTTTGCAACTGTTGATACACAGGAAAAATGCAAGTAATGACATGATTAATTTCGGATTGCAAGGATAATTTCATATTTGCCTACAATGCTATACTAAAAAGGAATATTATATGAATCCCTGGGCTGGAAACAGTTTCCGTGTACCCCCACCCCCCTTTTTTTCCAACCACACCGATTTTTTTCAGTCTTTCTATTTCCCCTCTTTAAAATAAAACATGTGATCACAAATATTGCCTGCACGTGAAGACAGTATTGGGCCACTTTTATAGTACACCACGGAAAATTCTCATATTTTCGTTTTAACATAAGTTTCCATCTTAAAAGCCCTTCTCTTTCTATAGAAAAGTAAGATGTACTGAAATTTAGTTCCAAATTAATGTTAATTCAATATCCTTTGCGATGAATACAAGTTTTGACACTATGCGACATTTTCATTATCTGGGGGTACAAAAAGGTACCCTCCTCCTGAAAAATTGCGAAAATACGATTTTTTAGCTGTCAATCAATTCCTTTCAGACAAATAACTCTCGTCATTTGATCTAGTTTTTATGCCTAACTTATCAGTTGTTATACAATGCTTGAAAACAAGGCCATTAAAGTTCTTCAAATTTTGATCTTCAGTATAAAATTTTTGAAAAATTAAAATTTTCAGAAAATTAAATATTTTCACAATTTCGACTTTCTGACTTAAAAGTCTTCAAATCTGAATATATATTTAATAATTGTCATCATAATACTGATTTATGATATCCTGGAAACAAATTGTGTGAACGAAATTTAGTTTCAGACTGACAGCTGTCAATTTTAGAACCTCTCCTCCTAAAATTTAAATGAAAATTAAAAATATTAAGGCTTTAAAAGGTAAAAAGATAGAGTTTAATGCTAATTCTAGTATATACTTCACTAAAGCTAACATGCATTTTCAGAGGTCTTTTTTCGACCCCTCATGTTCGAAATCGTACGCAACATGGGAATGTTCCGTCTTGCAGAATTTCTGCCGTTTTGACTTTGAAATGTAAATACTTCATGAAATTGATATATAACTTTAAAATATAGTGTAAATATTGTTTTATTATATCTAAGCTATTAGAAATTACGCTTTTAAACATTTTAGACTGACCACAGTCTTATAAATTGCAAACATATTATTCCCCAACACAGATATCCAACACAATTATTTCATATGCATTTGTACGTACAAAATGCACTGACAAGGCTGAAAATGGTAATTAAATGCATTCCATAGGTCATATATAAGTAGTCTTAAATACATTTACGTTAAATTTACCAGATTTTCACTAGTTCAAATGGAAATGTCAAGAGTAATAGAAAATGTACGTTATTGTTTTTACCATATTAGAACTGGTTACTGGCGAGCGATAGACAAATATCAAGCAAAATCTATCGAAGAAAATATATATGGAATGAAGCCTTTGTATAAATGCGGAAACAACGGCAGTAGAATACCGAAGGAACAAAGAGGTGAAATTCACAAAAATCGAAGTTCAAAGACAGGGCAAAAACGAGAACACAGAAAACAATGACGTTAGACACAAAAACAACGACGCCAGACAGACACAAAGCACAGAACCAGAAACCACAACATTCAGAACAAAGGCACTCGCAGTGTGAACTCCAGTGAAACTGAGAGTGACATCAGTTGCTCCGGAAGGGTAAGCATGTCCTGCTCTGTTAACAGAACCCGTCACACTGTAAGTGATTCAATCCGGGAAAATGTCGAAGTCGGTAGTCAAATCCGGGAAGACGTGAATCTAGCTGAAAATGTCCACTTTCATTTGGGATACTGACACGTCATATCTTTCAATGATGCTATGGTGACGGCCATAGAATTTCTTGAGGGATGAATTAACAGAGGTTGAACAAATCCCTGACTAAGCAGCTTTTGGGACAGTGTTTTTGCTCGGTTCAAAAAATCACTGTACAAACTACAAACTCGACAGTAACGAATCAACTGTGAAATGTACACTCAATAGGCTGGAGAGGTAGGTATATTGCTGCTAAGAAAGGGAAAGTTCACAATGGGGAAATTAAAATCATCATGCTTGTCATATAGCTTATGACAAGCGTGTCATTAATATGTTGTTGATGTGTGTGAGGTTTTTATTTGTGCCTTACTTGTGTTTGTCTTCGTGTCTTTGTGTTTCTGTTTTGCCATTGTCTCTGTATTTTATTTTTTTAGACTGATGGTTAAATTCTCACTTATTTTACGTCTTGTAGAAATGCTGATGATATGGCCATCGCCGACTTCGAAATGAACAGAGTCACAATTGTGTGCATAATGAATCATGGCATTTGTATATTTATATACAATGGCTTTGTTGGAATCTGACATCTCCCAAATCTAAAATTAGAATTATCAGCAACTACTAGTATGCATTTTATGAAATACACAGGAACAGAACCAGGAAGCTATCATATGTTCTGAAGTAACTAATAAGTTTTTGCAAGTACATGCAATGAAGGTGGAATAGAACTTTGTAAAAAAAATCAATGAAAGGATATGAAGTAAATAAACATGAAAGAAAATCTTTTCAAATATAATGGTACACCACAAGTAAAGGAACAACGATTTTATTGTTGTTTTTCTACTTGAAGTCACCATGAACCCTTCAACAAAGAGCTCTGCTCATACTTCATAGTTTGTTCAAGACTGTCATCAGTTTGAGAGAAATTAATAGGGCCTGTAAGTCTCGTACAATTTCGGAACTTCCGGGATCAAAAATTGTACCCGGAAGTTACATTTCAAACAAAGATATACGACGTTTCAAACAAAAATTTGAACGTCACAATCCTCTGACGTCATGTTTTGGCGGGAAACGTTTTCGAATTGCCTGATTATCGCTGATTCTCGTGAGTCACATGACGAGACTTACAGACCCTATTGCTAAATGTCGAACAATGCTACATCCATGTCTTTTGTTGTCATGGATACGGGATCGTCAATAAACATAAATTAAATAAAGTGGCGAGGTGCTACTACAATCACTGTCATCCCTAGCAAAACAAGAGCACTGGTGTCTGAGCTAGAGGACGATTATAACATAAAGACAAACATGCATGATCCTCACTCTGCATTGAATAAATGTCATGTCGATCCATGTTTACCTACTTATTTTTGATTACCTAATATGGTGTATATATAAGAGATAATTCCTTCCAGATGTGATATTCAGATACTATTGAATTTTTTTCCGCTCATTAAATGAGTTGAAAGGGTCAAGTGTCTTACAGATTATTTGATAGCTTATAAAATTATATTCAGCTTTATTCCTTTATTTATTCCCTGTTCATATCTTCGGAGACTAGTTCAAGGCGAAAGCAATGAACAGTTACATGTACACAGTGAGTTCATTTTGATACTATAACACAAAATATATACCAAAGTTACTTTGAAGTTAGTTTCTGCATATGCTCATGTCGACAACTTATGTTTCTCCAGTGCAGATCAAATAAAAAAATTGGAAAACCATTGACCGAAATATGTGTAAAATCTTAAAGAGAACTAATTACCAAATTGAATACCACCTAAACGGAAAGCTAAAATCACTTAAGACATAGCTATGCACGAGGGAGATACTTCTTATGTTTTAACAAAATTTTCTTAAGTTTAGATATTGCAAGTTTTCAAATAAAATTGGTTTTCGGGCCAGCACCGAAGCACTGGTATCCTACTAGTTATTCAGGAAATGGCGCTACAAACGTGCCCATATACTTTTAATGCTGTAACTGACTCTGCACAGTTCTCCTTTGCCTGCTATGGAATAAATTTCACATTCTGACGAAACTCGACGTAACCCGACGAAAGGAACCTTTCACGACGAACCATAACCTAAAGACACGAAGAGTACCGTTAGCTGAGGATATTATGTTATTCATTTCCAATCTTATTTATAGATCATTTCAAAGTCTGTGATTGAATACATTTTTGTCAAGCTTATTAAATCATCATCCTCGCCTTATACTTGTGAAATTAGATATTCATATACATTTTTTTGTAGAAATCAAATCTTGTAGAGTTTGTTACTAATCGAGTGCACCCTTTCACTGGTAGCTTGCCAAGTTCGTGAACTGCCAAACACTGTCAGTTAATAAATGTTGTAAACTATTGGGATGCAAAAGAAGAGCGACATAGCGATATCCTTATAAATAAGTATTAAAAATGAAGATGGAAATGAATAAATCGTAACGGAACCGCCAAAACTGAACAAAACATTTTACTTTCTATTTCTACTTAAAACTAGTGTGAATAAAACTTGCTTCTTTCAAGGCGCACGGACGTCGGTATAGCACTTTCTTTTTAACAGCAAGGCTAATTTTATAATAAGAGTTTTTCTCTATGCACTATAAAGTACTGTCAGAAAGTAACTTCCCTGTATGGTACTATGGCTACTATTGCATATCAGTTCGCTATTCACTGAAAACTCAATGACCTATTTATAACGAGTTATTTCGTACAAAGGGGAAAAAGCAAGGGATGATTTATTTCTAGAAACTAAAATGTACGAAGCCGCATATTAGCATATCAACATACCTTGAGCGGTCTCGGACGACGTTTTTTTTCTTCTCACTTACTTTTTTGTGATTTTTTGGGGGCAGAATTTGTTTTAGCAACTGTTTTATTTCCGTTTTCCTAACGTAAATATTGTTTTACAAAGGAGATAAACCACTAAATTAAATTTGAAATTGTCTTTTCAACTTTAAAGTGACCATTTTAATCAACACATCCCTATATATATATTTCCTCCTACCTTTCTGACTCTAAGGAAACTTTTTAGATTAATGACATTTCCTTTGGTTGATAAATTGGAACAATGTTGAAAAAATAATTTTATATACAATGCATTACTAAAAAAACTTTGAAATAAGAAACATGCATGTAATTCTGTTAATTGCTCGAGTAGTTTTGGCAGGGACCTTTGACAACATTTCATGTCTAAGGCAATGGAATAAAGATTTGCACTTACGATGACAAGAATTCGAAGTTCCACATTTTTCAAGCACGTGTCAAATGTGAAATCCACGCTTTTTATACGCCCGTCTAATGACGGACGTATTATGGTATACCAATGTCCGATTGTCCGTCCGTCCGTCTGTCTGTCTGTCTGTCTGTCTGCCCGTCCGTTTCATATGTCGCGCTCTAACTTGATAACCATTTGGCCAATTCACTTCAAACTTTGCAGAGGTATTGGGTATGGTGGCCTCACGATCTGTATACTTTTTAGGAAAATCCAATTTTTCTTGTAGGAGTTATGGGACTTTATTTGTCAATTTTAAGGCAATTTTTTACATGTCGCACTCTAACTCAACAACCCTGTGGTCGATTCACTTCAAACTTTGTAGAGGTATTGGGTATGATAGCCTCACGATCTGGATTCTTTTTCGGGAAAATTCAATTTTTCCTTGTAGGAGTTATGGGACTTTATTCGTCAATTTTAAGGCAATTTTTTACATGTCACGCTCTAACTCAACAACCCTTTGGTCAATTCACTTCAAACTTTGTAGAGGTATTGGGTATGATGGACTCATGATATGTATACTTTTTCGAAAAAATTCGATTTTTCTTGTATGAGTTATGGGACTTTAATTGTCAATTTTAAGGCAATTTTTTACATGTTGCGCTCAAACTTGACAACTCTTTGACCAATTCACTTCAAACTTTGCAAAGATATTGGGTATTTCTTTTTAGTGAAATTTCGATTTTCTTGCAAGAGTTATGAGACTTTATTTTTCAAATTTAAGGCAATTTTATAAATAATGCACTCTAACTGATTAATAGTTTGATCAGCTCACTTCAAACTTTGCAGATTGATTTATTAAAGAGATATCATGTTTAATTGGGCAGTTATAGGTGTATTCTAAATTGAGAACCACATTCTTTAATCACTTAAAGTTGAAGGGGTGACGACGGGCGTATCATGCGACTTGGCACAGCTGTTTATTTATAATATGTGTCACCACCATGCCCTTAAAAAATAACAAACAACCAAACAGACATTAGCAAAAAAAATGTTATCAGTGTATACCATGCACCCCTACAAGTTAACTCAATTGTTTGCAAAGTCACGCGTATTGTAAAAAAAATAATGAAATTCAGTTAGAGAAAATCCTTAAATCAATTCGCCATTCAAGATACGGAATATGTTCTAGATTGAGTAAATCATATGCCATGCTTTACCGCAGAGGAGACACCCCTCCCCCCAAAAAATAAAATAAAAGGTTTATGAAAGATCAAAGAGCAGGTCTCAACAATAAAATAGTAAACGATAGATCCATTTTATACCATATAATTCCTTTTGTATGTAACTTTACACCGACAAATTTGAAATGGATATAACAAACACTGTAAAAATCTAGGGAGAATGCATTTACTTTATTTCAATATAGATAAACAGTCTATGGTTCAAAAGGAAGTCTTAACATGAACTGATTGTATTTCTTCATCAAACTGACAAAATTATATAATAGCACTGTTAGAAATGTATTCGAAAAAAAATTATAGAACTGATACAATGAAAAGAGAGAAATCCTATCCCTTAGTTACGAATACTCCCCCACCCCCGGTGTAAAATGCACAAAATATATAATAGATATTACGAATGTTTACTGGTCATATGGTTCAAGTACTGCATGTAGTACCAGTTAAATTTTATTTCTTGAAATTCGTTCAACGAGGAATACATGACTGGTCTGTTTTTAAATCTAAGGAAGACAACTCGAATGTCTTTCGTCCGTCTCTTTCGTACATACAAAGTACACACGAAAGCGACGAAACGAGGAGTACCGATTTACGAAGGAAATATGGCTCAGAATGAAGATTTTTCAACTACATGTACTTGGCCTACATGATTATTTTGTTAAAGAATCGCAACATAATAATTGGAAGTGTTTACATTTCTAAATTCACTTTCGCTTTTTAAATTTTAGTGCAATAACTTGTCCCAATACGTTTAGGTATTGTGTCGTCAAATTGTGAAACATCTCTATTACGCGACAAACGTTAATTTTTTAGGAAGATTCGTGACGATTAATTTATTATGTTTACAACAAATCAAGGGTTTTTTCCGACGTTTAAATGTGAAAGAAATAGTGGAGTCACGAAATCATCATTTGAAAATCCGGACAGATATTGCTAAAGGTAAAGCAATAAGAGACATTGAAGACTAACCAAGATGATGTTTAATAACTTCAGAAATAGAAACCACGTTAACTTAGTAGAATACCAAAGGAACAAAATGTGCGGTCACATAAATCAAAGTCAAAAGAAATGGCAAAAATGAGAACACGAAAAACAAAAAAAAAACAAAGATATGAACTTCCAAAAAAACTTGAATGACATCAGGTGCACCAGAATATGCTTGCTAAACGGCTTCGATTTGTGGATTCCTGGCAACAGGTGAGGATATAAAGGAAAGGGTCAAGGCGCCGTAAGTGCTGTAGCAAACCATGAGGAACAGAGGTTGCTATAATGGTCAGGGAGATCTTGTGTAACATTATGCTTACGAAACAGGCATCCAATGCAACAATGCGATAAATACTTATTGCAATGAGTTGTGGATTTAAAGGCTTTCTCACACATTAGAGTTTTTTCTGTTGGATCTTTTATTAATAAAATCTACACGACTGCTTTCATTCATATTGCCAAACCATGGGATGTTTTTAAATTAGCTGTGGTAGTATTGCTTACCATGCTTGAAGAGCAGCCAATATACATTGATCTAAGAAACTTTACTGAACAGGCGCAAAAAGTATGCTTCCAGTAACACCCAGATGGTATTAGAAATGGAAGTGCTTTCCAAGCCACACCTACACTGAGGGCTGGCAAAAGGAATTTCGAGGCCAGTCAGAATCGGTGAAAAAAACTCCATGTAAAACAGTGGGTAACAGGAAAGATATGCTCCTTCAACTAGATGGTCCTTCGCTCTTGATTCACACTAATTGGTAATATAAAAAAATGCTTATATTATATAAACGTTGTTTGTAAAAATTACAAATAAAAGATAAAAGTAAACAATGATCGAAAACTACAATTCACAACACAAGCGAATTGCACTTGAAAAACACAAATGAAAAAAAGAGACAAATGTAAATAACGATAGGAAATAAAGGGACAACAGGAAACACCTACAATGGCTGAAAATTATAATTACATGCCACAATCTGCTAGGGAACTACACAGGAAAAACACAAATAAGACAAAAGGCAAACGTAAACAAAGATAGGAACTCGGAACAGCCGGACTTGGTACCGGCACTAGCAAAGCCAGCGGTAGGAACTCGGGATAGCTGAACTTGGTACCGGCACTAGTAAAAGCAAGCGGTATGTTTAAACCGGTTTATGGGTACCCTAAAACCCCCTTTTCTATCCTGTTTCCCCATAGTATAATAAACATAAGAATAAAATCCAATAGAGGAAGACTACTAACTCTAGCACCACTATCTCGAAAAGGTAAGAATACAGAATACAGAATTTTATTTGCCAAATCAAGGGCCCACAGGGGGCATATATATTACAATGATTAAAACAGAGCACATACATGTATATTTAACAACAATAATAATAATATTATATAAAAAAAACACACAAGTAACTTAAAGTACATATTATCAGTTGTGTGTGTCTCTTTTGAGAGGATACTAGTGTGGTCGACAACAACAGAACAGTAAATATTACTATTTGGTGAATTTGGTGAATATTACAAAACGTAATTTAGAAAGATGGGTAAAAGAGAGTCAAATGGGTCAAAAACCATCTGTGGAAGAAAAATGCATTTTCATGTATGAAATAAGAATCTTTTAGAGGTTCTTGGACTTGAAGATTTTCAAATTTAATTTTGCTAAAAATGTATAAAAAGTTATACACAAAAAATTGCACATTTCGGCGTAATTTTCATCCACCAACTCATTATAATTTACCTCAGTTTTATGCTAACAATTTACAATGATGCATGAAAGAAAATGACGTAACTGCTCATTAGACAAAGTCACCTACAAATACATGGTAAAAACAAGCAAACGAATAACGCTTTTATTGTTGTTTTTCATGTTGAGTTCACCATGAGGCTTTCAACAATGAGCTTTCCTCGTACCTCATATTAAGTTCAAGACGACCCCTAGCACCAGGTTTGTAGACAATGTCTAGCTCTGTTCATAATTCCTCACATACGAGATCATAAAAGTGACTACAAAAGGACATTCACCTCTCCCCCAAAACAAAATTATCTTGGTTTGAGATTAATGATCATCTAATAATAAATTTTGCAGAAGTTAATATTATTCGTCTTGACGAAATTATAGTCGGAAATCATCCCTTTGTGAAAAAGACAAACACGGTGACTTCAAAATGATGGACACCAATGAAAGCTTTTTTCCATTACATTGTTTTACCTTGTATTTGTAGATACTTTGTCTCATGTGCATTTATTCCATATACATTCATTGCTCCAACATTGTCATTACACGTTTTAAGAAATAAAATCCTCACATTTACTCCAAAACACATCAAGATCTCCCCTCGTTCTATGTTTTGGATATTCTAAATAAGTATATGTATCAATTATGTCTAATACATCTATAGGAAGAGATTTATAAGGAATGCTCTCTAATAATACGACCAGAATTACTTTTCTTCCGGTATGCAATGATTCAATCCGGGCGATATTTAGTTCATACATACACCATTCACTAGCTAGAAAACTGTTAGATAAGAATAAGATTGTTCTTTTGCTGCAGCGAATTCCCCTGGAAATATTATATGCGATGGATTCGCCAGCTGTGAAGTCTCTTTCGTGAATACAAGCACGTATATCTCGTTTTGTCTCTAGTTCCAAAATTGCCTCTTGTCGAGCAACTTTGTGATCTTCAGTTGAATAGGAAACAAAAACATCATATTCAAATATTTGTTCATATCCCTGTCCTGTTGTAGTGTAACGAATTTTTATTTTTGTCTTGTAATACAAATAACGAATTTTCCATCGAAATTTGTAAGCAAAAATCGCAAAAATGCATAACAAGCCGAATGCTGTTACTGAACTTATAGTAACAATGAAAACTGTCTTCGACGCGCAATCAGACCTTAAGTGCTTTATTATATGCCATATATATCTCAAACTGGTTCTAGTGCCGTTACTATAGGAACATTCATACTCATCCTTCCGTAACAATCTAACTTCGGTGTCTTTAATCCATTGTAAAAAATCCAGTGTTTCACAAGTACACAACAGCGTATTTCCATAGAGATCTACTTCGACTGAATTTCGATGTACAAGTTTGTCAAAATTGTTTCTTGTGTTTTGCGACAACTTTTTTAATCGATTATATGACAAATCCAAATAGCTGAGTTTTTGAATTGGAACCCACAACTCAAAATTATCCAATTCGTTCCTGCTTAGATCAATTTTCTCTATGTTCGACATAAAAGTGAAAAAGTTGGAAGATATTTCTTGAATTCCGTTACTTGATATATTAAGCTCTTTAAGTGACGTTAGGTTAGCTAACCATGTACCGAGTCTGTTCTGCATACTACCAAGCAAGTTTCGCGATAAATCGAGATACTCTAATTTATTAAAATTTGAAAAGGAATATTCATTAGCTCGGTCGATCTTGCAATCAGACATTTTCAAAATTTGCAGATTCGGACGACGTGACGAAAAGCTATGGGGTATCTCATTTCTTGCAACCTTATTGTTTAAGGACAAGTCAAGGTAAGTAAGGCGAGGGAAATAATTGTTATTGTAAGGGGAAAATATTATGTCGGAGGAATTTGTAAAGATCAGTTTTTGTAACATATAGACATTGTAATCATTGTTGTTTTCACTGTATCTTACTGATTTCCAAGATCTCATCAACACTTCACATTTACTTTGATCATACGCATCTACGATTTCGATCTGTAGGTTCCAGAGGAGTATGTTATAAAGGATATTGTTGAGAGATAAGCAGTTATTTCGTAAGTTTAAATGTTTTAATGACACAGGTAATATGTTGCATCCTTTTCCAGAATCAATATACAAGCTGTTTCCCTCAAGACTTACACTGACTAATTTTATTAATTTTGTCAAGTTGTAAATGATTTGAGGACAACTTAACCTTAATTGTTTTATTACTGAGAAGTTGTTTAATACCAGCGTTGATAGATTGCGCAAGCCAGACACAGATGAAGTCACATTGTAGATCAAATCTTTTGCGTTTGCGTGTGGTTCGTTGATTCCATATGGTGGGCTGGGTCCACAGATTGCCAAATGTTTTAGATGAGTCTGTGACAGGACAATATCGTCCGAAATTCCACCATTCCAGAATGGAATAGAAATAGAAAGATTTTCTAGTAATGGCATATATTCAAACTGTCCCTTGCTAAGCTGGTTATAATAACAGACAAAACTGTTTATAACATGTAGTTTTTTTGTAGTGTACATAACCTGAGCTGAGTTAGATTGCCATTTCAGTAATGCAGAATCAATTTCAAGTGTGTCAACATACTGCAAAGAATCGACGCTTCCGAATGGTTGATGACTATGCTTAAATGTACACGGCGATGGAATTGGGCTGAATTCTGTTATTTTAAAAGTAAAACTGAAGAAATTTAAGTCCAATAGGTCTAACAATAATATATCTAATATTAGATCTTCTTGGTTATAAAGTAATGAGTTTGTAATCGATAATTTTCTTAGTTTGAATAGTCCTTTGAATAAATTAAGTTGAATTGATGCTAAAGGGTTGTTCGAAAGATCTAACTCACGTAGAATTGACATTCCTTCAAATGGAGTGTCTAAAATACTACTGATGTTGTTGTTTGATAAGTTTATGACTGTCGCATTCTTTGGAAGACGTGGAACATAATCCAATTCTCTTGATGAACAGTCAACGAGTGTGTCCATACCACTCTTAACCACGAGACAACCCATGAGGTCATCTTCATGTATACTTTTTGTTGACATAAGACAGAGTACAGCTGATAAAGCCAATACAGCTAGAATACAATCCATTGCTTTCTATTTTACTTTACATGTTCACCTGAAATTATAAATGTCACAATTACTACAACTATCAACATGGTAATTAAACCGATGTTAACACATGTGATGTAAATAGCGATCATTTAGATCCATCAACAGTCAACAGTCAGTTGTGCAACGCCGCTACGCAAGAGTTGTGTTCAGTAAAGAACAATGCTTACTGTCTTTCTGAACAGAAAATATTCCATGTGAAAATATTTTCTTTATTCAAAAACGAATTTAAATGTAGTTACTACATTCTTAAAGCCGCTCAGAATACCTTTTTCATGTACTACACTAGAGAAAACACAAAGCTCTTAATGACTTAAAGAGGAAGAACAACAATAAAAGCGTTGTTCCTTTTCTTGTTTTACAATGTTTTTGAAGAGACTTTGTCTCATGTACATTTACTCCATATCATTTCATTGTTTATTATTGATTTACAATTGTACGTTACCACGGTAAATCTTATTTTCAGCGTTGTAAGATTTCCTTGTCATACACTAGTGTAAGACGAAAAAAAAATCACATGCAGTTTATCGGCAAAAATTGTGTTTGTGCAATAGGGTCTGTAGTCTGCATATTATGTCCTCATATGTGATCATAAATGGATTAAATCTACTTAATATAAAAGTGTTATATCATTTAAAGTAAAATTTAAGAGTAAAAAAAAAACAACGTTTCATACAATATGGCGCACTCGGGTATACATTCCTGACAAAAGGGACATAACTCCTTGTGTAACCAGACGAAAAAGGGGCGATATTTTTGTCCGGATTCTTGTATATTTTACGGTGAATACAGTGAGAAATAAAATCAACCACCAGTGGAAATGCGAGACGAGAGATTCTCACACACCCTCGGGTAGGATTTTAATTATCTCGGACTCAGCAAGCTTCGTCCGACACAGGAAATCTTACCCTTGGGGGTGTATGAGATTATCCTGTATAGCACTTCCCCTGGTGTTAGATTCTTAATATCTTACCTTAAACCGAATAAACTTGATATTTCTGTGCTTTATTATGGTGATCTAAGGGTAGTGTATAAATAATATTTTGATACATCTGCATTTTTCTGATTTATTTTGACTTTATAACCACATGCGTCAATCCAGGAAGTAAATAAATGGTGTAACATAATTTTAATCCAATGACGGAATTAATTTCCGGGTGTTGTATATACTTACTTATATTTCGAAACAAAATGTTATGCTTATTGTACAAAGAATGCTATGGTTATTATATACTAAACTCTTGAGGTAAGTAGACCCTTAAGATTATTTGTTAACAGCGATTGCAATATATGTTGTTGGATAAAAAAGTGAAGAACAAACAGCTGCAACATAAGCGCATGATAAACTGTCCCTTTTTATTTTAATTCTTTCAACTGAAAGCACAATCTGATCAAACTTGATAACAGAGGCAAGAACTACTTGTTTATGTACTGATTAGAAGGAGAGAAAGAAGGACTAGAGTCGAGAGCAATTATTATATCTAAAGCAATTCTGATCAGACTCGTGATAATATCTATCATTCTAAGCTTATTTGAATGGGAAGCTATACTGTAGACTTATATTATGCATCGTTCAGTTAATCTCATCATGAGTAATGCTAATATATCTGGTTTTTGGGGTGGGGATCTTCACCATTTTAACCATTTTCAAGATCGTTAATCATTA
Source organism: Modiolus philippinarum (assembly GCA_002080025.1). Taxonomy (NCBI): domain Eukaryota; kingdom Metazoa; phylum Mollusca; class Bivalvia; order Mytilida; family Modiolidae; genus Modiolus; species Modiolus philippinarum. Next base: position 96,603 of record MJUU01071992.1, read on the forward strand.
AAATGTCAACGGGGATGTGAATTTCATCGATCATGAATATTAAATGTATACACTGATCGGAGATGTGGATTTCAAGGTTTTCTATATAATATATCATTATATAATTGGTTGGTCGGAGTATAACCATAAGGAAAATTCTCTCATGTATCGTTCATATTATCATGAGTGATAAAGATAATGTTGATACAGAAATAAAATATGTCATTGAAGCAACACATGTCGGGAGCGGTCAATGCGAAAAAAAGTAAAATCGGGCAATGTATGCCTACAAATATTTGTCATTAAGTAGCCCGACGAAAGACAAAAATAAGGACAAAACAATATGCAATAGACAACACGGGGCGCATCGACATAGATGTAGGCAAACCTAGTCGTGTGTACAGAATATAACATATTAGTAAAAACAATGAAAATATTGAACAGCCAAATTGAAAAAAATAAATGAAGTAGTAAACGTATGAGAAATTCTCACACGGACAAACACGCCATAACTGATGCATGTACATCACTGTCATGAAACCTTCTCTAAACTGAATTTCAACTGTTGCAGCCATTTTCGATCTACGACGCAAAAGTACTTTCAAGCTCTTGCCACGCTTACAACGTGGATCCATTTGTAAAATGTCATTACAACGTGGATCCATATGTAAAATGTCATAACGTGGATTCATATGTAAAATGAATTTTTCCTGTATCACATTGAACTGCAACCAAACAGAATTAAAAATAAATAAATAAATAAATAAATAAATAAATAAATAAAAAATATAAAAATCACGTCATAAAGTAAGCTCTGTTATTTCAATTCAAATCACGAGGTTTTGGGTTTTGGTATTTAATACTCTTGCTGACACATAATACAGTAGGAATTGCAAAGAAGTAAATAAATTCGGTCTTAGTTTTTGCTTTATACATATACAATATCTTTTGTTCATTCTCTATACTTTTGCCGATAATTTGAAATAATTCCTTCCTCAATTGAGTTTAAAACAGGTAAATCTGGTATAGATCATGGTGACTTCAAGATGAATAACAACCCCAAAAGCGTTGTTTTACCTTGTTTTTTCTTCAAGTCACTGCTTACGTAATTTAGATATGTCATTTTATCCAATAATTGCATGCTTTCAGCTTTCATTTAAGTTTTTATGATGTTCTTACCATTCAAATATATTATTTATATTTAAAACAATATTTTCGAATTTATGTTCAATAGGAATTTTTTGACTGAGGTCCAAATGGCCCGGAAGTGGTTATTGAGACCTTTAGATTCTAATTTCTAATTTTGATAAAAGAAGGAGGATGTTAGCACTTTCAATTGAAAATGCACACTGGTACAAGTAAAATTATATCCGATATGTACTGTTTCAATAACATTGAACTGTCCCGAGTTCCTATCGCTGTTTACGTTTGTCTCTTGGTTTTTATTTGTATTTTTTGGTGCAGTTCTTTGGTACATTGTGGCATGTTACGGTGTTTTTTTAGACATTGTAGGTATTTCCCGTGATCCGTTTTAGTCTATTTTAGAGTAAATTGACAACACATATGAAGAACAAAGTCACTCTGTATGAATGTGGAGTTTTTGCAATCAACTTTTCAAGATGAATCATTAATATCACTCACAGTTGTATGATTATGCTTCTCGGTTGTTTAGTTTTGAAATACGACTGAAATTTACTTAAAATGCCTTCAGAAATTGAAATAAATGCTACAAATGCATTAAAATAGGGAGGGGAAATATTTCTGCAGCATGAAATACCTTATTGTCAAGAATACCGCTTAAGTGCACGCTAGGGGCCTTCTTGATCTCGCTTGAGGGGTTGAATATTGTTCACCTCTAGTTGAAGACCTTCAGGCGAAATCAAGATGTAGACAGGAATAAAAGCCCTGTCCTTGATAAACGGGAGTTTCTATGTATCGTGTGCGTTTTTGTCACATGTGCATTCACTCCATATCCTTTCATTTTTCCTATTCGAGGGATAAAACTCAGAAACATTTAGGAGGGATTAGGACAGAATAATTAGAATTTGAAGATCAAAGAAGAAAACATGTGCAGCACAGATTGATTTTAAAAAGACCGATTTTGGGCAGATTTTCTGATATATTTCTAATGTTCCATTGGCCGAATTTAGACCCATAAACATAAACAGTTATATGAACTCGGGGCAGTTCAATGTTATTAAACCAGTACATATCAGTTATGATTTTACTCGTACAAGTGTGCATTTTCAATTGAAAGAGCGAAACCCGAATTTTTTATAAAATTCGAATCTAAAGGTCTCCATTTCCACTTCCGAGGTATTTGGACCCTCAGTCAAGAGGTTCCCATTTAACATTAAGTTGAAAATATTGTTTTAAATTATAAATAAAAATTTAATTGTCATAACATCATAAAAAAAACTTAAATGAAAGCTCACCGGATACAATTATGGGATCACGTCTCATATTTAAATTAAGTAAGCAGTGGCTTGATTTGGAGTAAATGCACATGAGACAAAGTCTTTTCAAAAACATTGTAAAACAAATCATTGGAACATCGCTTTTAGTGTTGTAATTCATCTTGAAGTCACCATGAAGTGTATAAATATTGTGTTGACACCTGAGTTAAAAGGCATTGGTCATGGTGGGGCAGTACATGTCATCCATAATGTAAATCTTTCATATTTGTATTCGTTTCAGTTTTGTGAGAAAACGTAACGGTGAACCCCATGTTTTACAACATGTTTCGATTCCTTAGATAAAATGCTTCCAAATGATATATGACATGAGACTCGCTCTAACGGTATATGTTGAAGACAAACTTTGAAATTGTCTGCTTTTACATTTAAGTGAATGCAACATAATAACTTGTTATTGAGACTTAGTCTACATTAATTACATAGAAGGAGAAAAGGCAGAACTAAGGGACCGACCATTGAACTTGAAGAGGGGTATGGTTTTTTTTTCTAAAAAAATATTTTGGAGCTGATTTTATGTGAAAAAAATATTTTGGCTGCCAAAATGAAAAAAAAAATTCTGAAGGAGGTTTTCTGCCCAAAAAAATACTGTTAATTTTGAAAAAAATTATTTTGTTGATACACGTGAAAAAATAGAAAAATTTTTCGCGCGAAAAAAAAATTTCTATCCCCCCCCCTTTTTCACCTTTTCAAGTTAAATGGTCGGTCCCTAACAAGACATATTCAAGATGTTAAATCTTTTGGTTTCATGTGTCCTGATAAAATCACTTTAAAAATGTCATTAACATAATGTATCTTTAAAGCATTTAACTATGAGCAGAGCAGACCATCTAATTCTTCAAAAACTTGTATTTTATTATTAAGAACAAGGTAATAGTAGATAATCTTGAGTTACATATTGTGAGTAATCATTAACATACTAGTATATTTTTTTCAAGAGTGATAAATTGGAGCTAATTGGACTTTTCATATTGACTGTATTCATATATCTATCAGCATTCAGGGTAGGTAAAATTATTCATAAGACGGCAGGCTAAAAAGTTGTGTTTAATTTATATAAAAATCAGTACTGGAGACAATCTCTATATTTGTTCGACCTGTCTTCACCCATTATAAAAGATATATTTAATTAAACAATCATGAAATTATAAATGAAAGTCTAAACAGACTTGCAATATCTTATGGAATTCATGTAATTATATATCACTAGAGATGTCAAATTTTTAATTTTTAATAATTTGGGTAGGATAATAATACTTGCCCTAGTAGATTAAGACTGACCCGCCTAGGTTAATAATGACCCACTGAAATTAAGAGTGACCCACTGAGATTAACATACTTATCCTCTTAGGATGGATAATTTTGGAGTGTCAAATTATTAATCCTGGCGGGTCATTCTTAATTTCAAAGGGTCAATTATTAATCTTGGTGGTCAGTCTTAATTTCAGAGGGTCAATTATTAATCTTGGCAGGTCAGTCTTAATCTTCAGGAGTCAGTATTATTCTCCTACTCAAATTATTAAAAATTAATAATATGAGTAGGAGATTAATAATCTGACATCTCTAGTGTATACTAGTATCTTGATCAACGACAATCATCAACCTTCCACAATTTTAGAGATCTGTTAAATCGGATGAATATAGAAATAAAAAATTACAATTATGTTTTCTAGTTGGTGACACACATATATTCCAATATTTGATATACTCGCGTAAGAAACAAAGAAAATGGAGATAATAACTTAAAACGCATTGATGGTGATAATGAGGTATTTTGAGGGTATTGATGGTAATAATGGGGTGTTTTGGTGGTAATTCTTTGCTATGCGGGAAATGACATTTTACAGAAAGGTACACGTTGTAAACGTGACAAGAACTTGAAAGTAATTTTGCGTTGACTACAACAGTTGAAATTAAGCTTAGAGAAGAAGGATTTATAATACTGATGTGCATGTAAATGAAAGTGACGTAGTGAAGTTTTTGGTCCAATTTTGATACACTACGTCCATAAATAAACTATGATGTTGTTATACCAAATCTATTTAGAAGTATTTCAATTGAAATTTCATATGTAAGAAGGCTTGATATCATAGTCAGCGGAAATTATGTCCTTAGCTAGCTGTTATTAACTGCGAGCATTTGTCCGGACAGTACCTGTATGTATTGTCTTCATGTTTTATGTACTTCATTGTAAGGGTACTCGTCTTGATAAGTTGGACTTTTTTCTAGTTTGATTTTACTGTGAGTCTTTTTGTGAATTTATTTTTAGCCATTCACCACACATAGGGGGAGGGTTTGGATCCAAGAAAACGAGTTTAACCCCTCCGCAATTTTTGCGCCTGTCCCAAGTAAGGAATATGTTGGTCATTGGCTTGTCCTTGTCTTCTTATAAAATTTTAGTTTCTTGATATTTGGGTTATTGGATGTGGTTTGTTTCCATTGATTTATTCACTTTTTTTACCTTTTCGGGGCCATTTAGGGCTTACTATATGGTGTGAGGTTCCTCACTGTGTTGAAGACCATATGGTGACCCCTAGATGTTTTGTTTTTGGTCGTTTTAACCTGGATATGGGATGTTGTCTCCTTGACATTTACCCCATTTCCTTTCTTTTTTCATATGAAAACGATGTAAATTTAACTTTTTATTCGTGGTCGGGTGTGTTACCTAAACTATAGGCAACTACGAGCTGAACATAATACAATCATAGCAATATTTATACATTTTAAAAGATAAAGCACTTAATTAAGTGAAGTCAATATTAGATAATAAAGTAAATTGCTAATGAGATTAACGAGCTGTCACTAAAGTCTTTTTCAAGTCCCGACATTTATGTTATTTTTTAATACCATGGCTAAGCAGATAAGTAATGAAAACTGTGAAGATTAGAAAAAAAAACTACAAATAATAAAATACTTTGAAATTTTAAATATAATGTCTCACTTTAAAATATCAACGGAAATTGTCACCATGACAAAAGTTTCGAAAAATAAAAACTCAGACATTCAGGAAGGATTATGACAGAATAATTAAAATTTGTAGACCAAATAAGCAATCTGGTAATGGCGATTCCAGACGGCCAAAGGATGCCCGCCACCTCTCCTGTGGTTGGAAAATATTTAAAATTCCTACGTTTTTCAAAAAAAAATGGCAGAAAGTCGGAATCCGCCAATAACTGTATTGTGAAAAACTAACTACGTTTTTCAAAAGATTGGCAGAAAGTCGGAATCCGCCAATGACTGTATTGTGAAAACCTCACAAAATTATTGTGAGCTCAGTATTGAATAGAAAGAAACATACATGTAGTTAATCATTGCACGTTTCCCTTGAAAGAAATGAGTCAGAATGTTGTTATTGTCTCCATATGTGAAAAAAACAACCAAATAAAATATTATCAAATATATATTGACTTTCAATCGAAATCTACAATACCTTACAGTACTTTTGTCTTTCCTGTTTTGTTGCATTATATTTTGTTGTACTACAACCCGAATGGGTTATAAGTACTTTAACCTAAATTAAAAACAAATAGTCATACATGTCATGTGATAGATATCCGTTTCATCAAGGACTCTCACCCATACATATTATGTATATATATATTGGACAAAACTACTTCAACTGATTAATCTTAAGTTATGTTATTGTCTTTAAAACGCATTAATGAAGTGCAGTCGATAGATAATACCCTCGTGACGGGTCCCTAATGTGAAGCAGATCATGCTTACTCTTCCGGAAGACCTGATGATAGTCCCGGTTTTTATATATCGTATGGAAAAGAAAGAGCATTGGGGAAATGTCAATCAGACAACAACCCATCTCCAGGTTAACGATCCAAAACAAAGCGTCAAAGGGTCACCGTGTTACGGCACATATTGTCGCCCCTGCACATATTGTCTCCGGCGACAATATGTGCCGTAACAGTAGAGGCAAGAAATTAAGCCTTATATACTTACCCAAGTGATATTGCTCTTCCAAGAAAAATACAGAAGGGTCTTTATACTGCACGAACCTTGGCTGTTGTCCACACAATGGTTCGCGGTAAGGCTACCACTTCGGGACCCGCCCGTCAGCTCTGTAACCAGAGCCTGTGAAACCCGTTTCAGGTACCGGGGCAATCTTGATCTGTTTCAGACTAGAAACCATAAAAACCAATTACCAATATAACGTTTTTTTCAGTTCTAAACATTTTTAATTTTCCTGCCTGTTTTGCTGTTCCCATACCAACAGTCACCATTTTGAAAAATTCCTTGCATGCTATATAACTTTTCTGTAAGTTTTTATACAATAATGAGCACTTTAAATTTTCAAATTTTTTGTCATTTCAATAGCAACGATCGCCATTTTGAAATTCCTGGACAACAAATATTCCCTGTATTCTTTACGACCTTTCTGCAAGTTTTTGATACAGTTTCGAGCACTTTGAATTTTCCCGCCTTTTTTATTGTTTCCATTGCAACTGTCGCCATTTTGAATGCTTTGACAAAAAACTAATTCCTTGTATGATATACAACATTTCTGTAAGTTTTCATGCAGTTAAGCACTTTTACTTTTCCCTCCTTTTTTGTCGTTTCCATAGTAACGGTGCCATTTTGAAAATCCATAGACATTCTTGCGCAGCTCTTAACATTGGTATCTATGTTCCTGCTGAGTTTCATTAAAATCTGATGGGTAATCACCGTGATATGCCACCGGGCAAATCGACAAATAATTTTGCAAATTTTCTGTCTTTTTGCTGTTTCCGTAGCAACGGTGCCATTTTGAAAACCAAAGACCTTCTTGCACAGATAGACGATCTTAGTTCCTGCTAAGATTCATTCATATCTGATTCGTAGTCTCCGAGATCTACACAGGAAAAATCATCAAACAATTTTGTTAATTGCCTGCCTCTGTGCTGTTTCCATGACAACGGTGCCATTTTGAAAATCCATAGACCTTCCATTGGTATCTATGTTCCTACTTAAGTTTCATTCAACTCTGATGCGTGGTCTTCGAGATCTACCCCGGACAAATTTTTCCAAAATTTTGTCGATTTTCCCGCCCTTTTTGCCGTTTTCATAGCAACGGCGGCACTTTGGAAGTTCATAGACCGTCCCGCATAACTAGATTTTGGTATCTATGTTCCTGCAAAGCCTCTTTACGATCGGATCGATGAAAAATATCCGAGTTCTAGCATAGACAAATTTCGATGCGGACAGAACAATAATAACAAGATATAACTGTGTTCGCAGAGCGAAACACAAAGTCTGCTAAACGAACTCCCATTTAAGATTTCTGTGGAATATCAGACCTCCTTTAAAAAAATTAGCAATGGTTCCCTTTATAATTTATAAATAAAGGGACATCAAAACATAACATACAGCAGAAAACTCGATTTTCTCAAAATTATAGGTTTTTAGCTTGGTTTCTATGGCAATTAAGTGCCCCATTATCCATTACAAACAATTTAATGCCCCGTTTCAAAAAAAAAATGGGCAGGGATTTCTCCTCATTACCTGGGTAGTGCTTATCTCTGTAATGAAAATACAATGATCAACAATAATACGTTTTTCTCAAAACTATAATTTTTTTTGGCGTGGTTTCCATGGCAACGGTATCAAATCTGAAATTACTAATGCTGTAGAACTTGATCTTACATCACACACAACTTTTCTATCAAAATTGACGGGGCTGCAGTAGTGATAATAGTTTTTAAGATACAGTGAAAGCATCCAAAATGTCATTTCCGATAAAGTTACTATAGGACGACCCTACCCCTTTCGATGACCCCAAAAGCACCCTTTGAAAATTTTGGATGATTGCACATCTAGATATATAGGGCTAAAATACATGTACCAGGAAGTTTGAATTCTCTAGGTTCAATGGTCTCTGAGATCTGCTTCGGACAAGTCCATTCGGACGAGACTGAGAAGGAAAGATGGTTGAAAAATAATAATAAAATGCAACAAAAACAATAAGTCTCCCAACTTCGTTTGGGAGGCTTAATAATAAGAAACGGAATAAAAACTAGATTTGCAATTGCGAGCAATAGCCGATGTTACCCCAGACCACAAATTCGATGATTACATCTGATTCGCAGCCTCAAAATCTCCCTAAAAATCAATTTTCGTTGAAATCGGACAAAGTCGGACTTTCTACGTATTTCTGCGGCAATCTTGGAAAGGGTGGCCATTTTGAATTTTTTAAATTTGCGGCCATCTTGGAAATAGCGGCCATTTTAAAATTTTTAAACACACAGCATATAACTTCAGATGGTAGTCCAACTTTTTGCAGAGTTTCAAATGATTCCATCCGGCCATTTAAAAATAATCACTTGGACAAAATTTATTGGAAGAAGAAAAAGAGAAAACAAAAAGAAGAATAACTAGATTTGCAATTGCAAGCAATAGCCGATGTCACCCCAGACAACAGATTCGATGATCCCATCTTATTTGCAGCCTCAAAATCTACCTAGAAATCAATTTTCGTTGAATTCCGACAATGTTGAAATATTGACGTATTTGGCGGCCATCTTTGAAATGGAGGCCATTTCGAAAATTTTAAATGCTGAACATAAAACTGTTGGTGGTGGTCTAACTTCATGCAAAGTTTCAAAACATTTCATCAAGCCATGTCAAAATAATCGCTCGGACAAAAATATGTGGAAGAATAAAAAGAATAATATCTAGTACGGCAATTGTTCGAAAAACAATTGATAGGTCTTTCCCGGAAGTTGCATCATAATGTTTTCATTATTGATTTGTTGATAAGACCAAAATGCTAAGCTTGAAAATTCATTTATTGATTCATAAACGTGGTATAATAAAATTTTGACTGTGACCTTGACCTTTGACCTTGACGTAATTTTGAAGGTCACAATGTCCCGAACATTTTTTGTATGAAAATATTGTTGATTCTTCAATAGTATTTGAGCTAAATGCAAAAAACCCAAATTGGGACATCAAAAAACGGTTTTTGGTCCATAGGCCAAAAACGGTTGGTCAAGTCATTTCGGACCTAATGTAACAAATGTAGATCTCAACATGACACACATTTTTTCCATTACATGTAATCGGCTATCTGTTATGGTTTTCAAGTTAATTCAATAACAAGGTCTGATGTCAAAGTTCAAAGTGACCAATGTCCTTTGACCTTGGTATTTTAAGAGGTTACACATATCATCTAAGAAGAGTGGAAAAGGTTCCAGGCTTCTATCTCTTACCGTTTTCGAGAAAAACGTATTCAAAGATGTGACAAAATTTTGCGGGGCATAACTCATGAACGGTCCACCGTAGAGTTTCAGTGAAATGTAATGATGGTCCGTCATGACCTAACAAACATTTTTGCCATTACACTTCTTATGGTTTCTAAGTTTATCCCATAACAACGTTTTTCGGACTTTGGGCGAAAATTCGTGAACGGAAAAAGATTTTCGACCGTTCCCTATTTTTGCACAACTAGAAATGGTCTTGATTATTGTCATAAAGTTTCAAAAGGATATCTCCGACCAATTTTCCGAAAATGGGGAAGAAAGATAAATAATAATAAAATAATTAGTATGTCAATTGTTCCAAGAACAATTGCTAGGTCTTTCCCGGAAATTGATTCATGATGTTCTCATTATTGATTCATTGCTAAAACCATCATTCAAAGCTTGATATATTACCTTTTTTATTCTTAAACATGAAAAAAATAGTTTTGACTGTGACCTTGACCTTTGACCTTGACCTCATTTTGAAGGTCACGTGTTCCTGAACATTTTTTGCATTGAATGTCTTGTTGTATCTTCAATGGTAATTGAGCTATAAGCAAAAAACCACATTTCGGACATCAAAAATCGGTTTTTGATCCATAGGCCCAAAACGGTTGGTCCAATCCTCTCGGACCCAACGTAACAAATGTAGATCTCAACAAGACACACATTTTCTCAATTACATTTTATCAGCTATCTGTTACTATTTCCGAGCTAATCCAAGAACAAGGTTTTAGGTCAAAGTTCAAAATGACCAATGACCTTTGAGCTTTGTATTTTCAGATGTAAAACATATCACCTCAGTTGAATGGAGTTGGTTCCAGGTTTCTATCTCTAACCGTTTTCGAGAAAATCGTACTCAAAGATGTGACGTAATTTTGGGGGCATAACTCATGAACGGCCCACCGTAGGGTTTTGGTCCAATGTAACGGAAGTCCGTTAGGACCTAACAAACATTTTTCTCATTAGTTTTTATCAGCTATCTCTTTTGATTTCCGAGTTTATCCCATAACAATGCTTTTCGACCGGTCGCTATTTCTTATCAACTAGGCATGGTCCGGATCATTGTACTAAAGTTTCAAAAGAATATGTCAAGCCGTTTTCGTGAAAATGAGGCAGGAAAAAAATAATAATAATCAAACGAAATACAAAAAGGTCTTTCCGTTTGAAACGGAAAAGACCTTAATAATCAGAAGAAATACAGAAAGGTCTTTCTCTTGGAAAGGGGAAAGACCTTAATAATCAGAAGAAACGTAGAATAACAACATGTCACCCCGACTACGTCTGTACTGACATAACAATAAATTCCCACAAACTTCGTTTTGGGACTTAATAATTCCCTCCTACAAACATTCCAGTCAGTGCATTACAGACAGAATGTATTCTTTCGAGAGATCAATGCATTATGTCAAGTGTTAAAAAACGTATGGACGTGAACTGAACAATTTCAAATTCGAAAGGTACAAATACTTACATATTTCATAATGTATAGTTTCAAGTGGCGACAATATGTGCCGGTATATTCGGCATATATTGTCACCTTCAGTGACGTTCTTATGGCATTGACAATACCGGCACATATTGTCGCCGGCGACAATATGTGCAATGGCGACAATATGTGCCATAACACATACATTTGTATTTTGTTTCGTATATCTTTACCTTTAATTATGTTCGTGATATATCGGAAAACGAATACCAAAACAAAAAGTATGAACAGAGGGAAAAGTAAAAAATAAACAAGAAAATTGCAGCAGAGCTGCGAGTGGGGGTAAATTTGAGACATGTGAAACTTGAAGTTCTTCAATATAAATATAAAGCAGTGGAAATATTTATATTTGAGCTCCCTCTACCATATTTATGTTTTCACATCATTGGTTATAATTCATTATATCAAAATTATTTTATTGATAAAATCGAATTGTGAGACTTGACAGGTGTGCTCAAGTTCCCTAAATATACTCTCCAATTCATAGTAAAATATTCAAATTCACACTTAGTCTGATTATTTTGTAATGCACGATCTCAAAACATACATTTCACCAGTTTATGCTATCTCTGAATGCATTACAATCTCAATAGCACTTTTGCAGTTATCGGTCCATGAAGTGTAACGCTAGTTGTACATAAATTTCCGGTGTGTAGCAGACGCTTAGTTGTTTTCATTTGAAGATTGACGATTTTCAAATTAATTTGAGCATTATTATGTTTTGTTGCGTAATGCCAATATTCATTTCGAAAGTTTTCAGCGAAATATTCACGCCAGTAGGCTATCAAATATAAGGCAAGGAAAAGGAATATCTAACTTCAAGGTAAGACATACTAGTATATCATTCATAACAGTTTCATCGTCGGTGAGTTCACTGGATGTTGTTAAATGGGCATATATTTCATAAATGGTCGCATGAACAACTATTTACCGCTATCTTTATTTACGTTGTCATGACATTCGTGCTCCCCGTTTTCATTCATGTCATGATACTTGAGGGGGTGCCTTCGGCACGACATTTTTATCTTTATCCTAGTGGTCGTGCCTTCGGCACGTCTTAAATTGACTCAGACTGTTGGGGGAAATGCGTTGCTACGGACATCCGTCATGTCCGTTGTTTGCCAAATGACGAAAGCGTTTTCATGGGGAACCACACTTCCTTTGTTATTTATTCTTGAATTATAACTTCGGTATTTAGTTATTTGTTACCACTGGGTCGATGCCACTGCTGGTGGACTGTTAGTCCCCGAGGGTATTCACCAGCCCAGTAGTCAGTGCTTCGGTGCTGACCCGAAAACCGATTATATTTGGAACCTTACAATATCTAAATTTTTGTAAATTTTGTTGAAAACTAAGGAGTATCTCCCTCATGCAAAGCTCTGTCCTTAGCTGATTTTGGCTTTACATTTAGATCATATTGGTTATTTGTTCTCTATCAGTTTTCCAACATCTTTGAATTTCTGGTCTTCCAAATGTTTAGATTTTATCTGCACTGATGAGACATAATTTGTCGAAATGCGCATATGCAGAAAGTAAATTCACAGTAACTTCGGTATTTAGTTATGTTGGTAGTGGTCGTGCCTTCGGCACGACAGTTGTATCAATTTGTTCATATTGTTCGTGCCTTTGGCACGACATTTTGACTTCCATAATCATTAATTTACACATACGAAACTGCCTGTCTCGTGTGATCACGCGTTGTCTCGTGTGATTTCGTGTTCAAAAATACAAAATACAAACTAGGATTCTGTTTAATGATATGGTCTTGCGTTCGTCACGAATCATAAGGATAAATTCTTAGTACTATTTATTTCATCATTTAATATCCGTTCTGGCGTGGTCGCGCCTTCGGCGCGACATGCAATTTCAGTTTCGAAACCTCGTATACAGCTTTAGCTCCTCCCACTTCCGCTTCAGAACGAAAAGTGTTCACAAGTACCAACAATCGTTCGCTTCGCTCACATCATGGTTGGTAAAAAAATCGAAACATGGCAAATGATATTTAACACAAATTGAGACATCTTGCAAAGACAATACAAAAGAACACACAATGAACATGAACTCCACAAAACTAAAGCAGAAACAGTGAAAACCCATAAAAAAAAATTGTCCCGGAAGGGTAAGCACAATCTGCTGCTATGACATATATTAATGTTATCCCCAGGGAGAACTTGTATCAGACACAACTTTTCACGACTTTTGAAAAAAGTACATTGAGCATATTTTGAAAACGATCCAACATAGGAACAAAATTTTCGGCTTTATGGACAAACTTCTTTATATTCTTTCTAAATCCATGTTCCAAATTGTCAATTTTGTATTTGTATTTGGAGGATTTTGTCGGGATTGCTAGACACCCTATTCGTTTAAGTAATTGTATATATTGTTATAAACAAATGTTAAAAAAGAATGCCCTTTCCCGGAGAATTGCTGTTGATAAATTGATCAACTAATGCACATATATTCAGCTAGTATACGTGCTACTTCCAATCAAAATGGTTACATCGCACTGAAAAGACTAATTTGTCTCTTGCATGGCTATCTGAGATAAAGGAACAGGAAGAATGCCAAAAACATGCTTAATTAGCTATATTCCCAGTTTAAAACCTGAGACATCAGAGATTGGTACCCTTGTAAATTTGGGACAACACGAAACACCGAATTAGTAGGTTTCTACGTAACATTAATGACATGAATCATGAATATCAAGGTAGAGAAGTTACCTGTAAGTAAAAAAATCAACCAATTTTGCCAGACAATTAAACAACACACAAAAGTATTTTGACTTGTCAGATCGGGTCGAATCGAAGACAAGTAAAAATTTTTTGGAAAAACCGTAGAAAATCTTTGGGCGACGTGGCCTTCTGTGAATATGTTTCTACTGCCTACCATGAAGCATTCCTAAACGAATTTCGGAGCAAAAAGACAGAAAGGTAAAATTCTAAATCCCAAAAGCACGCCATTTCACATGCAAGACAAAAGAAAACAACATAATGAAACAGTACGCCGCAAATCTAAAGCAAAATCATAGCGTTCAGTAAGGCTGTATGATCTTTTCCAAGCGTCGTATGGCATTTAACTAACTGTCCGGTATATATATATATATATATCTTACAGCAAGACTCAACATAAGGACCAATGTGAAAGTTAGTTCCTAAGTTGCAGACCTCTAATTAAGTGGTCAATTACGTAGACAAATCCATACCATATACATCACTGACGAAAACATAACTAAAAAGTTACATTGTGATATACATGACATCGTAGATAGCAAAAACACAGATAGAGTGAATAAATAGAGGTCATTAGCTTGTCCTTATCTTATTATAAAATTTCAGTTGCTTGATATTCAGGTTATAAGATGTGGTTTGTTTCCATTAATTTATTCACTTTTTGACTTTTTTGGGCCAGTTACGGCTCGATAGACCGTACGGTGACAATATGTGCAGGGGCGACAATATGTGCCGTAACAGTATGTACTTAGTAAATAAATGAGGTGAGATCCGAACGGCCCATCTATAGCGAATAATCCAAGGAAAAAGGCAACATCGGAAAGACATAATATGAGTACGGCACAGAAAAGAAAAATGAAGACACACACAGTTACAAAGATGAGCAACACGGATCCAATTAAAAACATTGGTGAGATCAGGTGCACCGGTAGAGTAAGCATCTTCTTCTTTTAAGACATTTGTCGTGTTGAACATCTCTAATCCAGCAGAAATAACAACAATTAAATCAAGATATGCTGTCATCGGGAAGCAAGATTAAGGCCTTTGATAATTGCTAGTTTCCATATTATTTGATTTTAATGTTGCTGATGAGAGATTACTCCTTGAAACACGTGTACAGCAGAACAAAATTTACTGTTTTACAAGCAACTTCGGTATTTTTGTATTTTGAAACCATTAGACCGATGCCACTGTTGGTGGACCAGAGGTCCACGAGGGTATTCATCAGTCCAGTAGTCAGACTTGTCTGACATGGAAATTTATCTAGCAATTTATAGAAATTTACTGCTTTATCAAAATTTTAACCCCTCAAAAATACTACGGATTCAGTCTGTGTATGGCACTCTGTGGATGCCCTTACCACTGGATTTGGCTTCCTATTTCGATATTCTTCTTATTTTAACCATTTTTGGATTATGGCTTTCTACATTATTTGCTTTTAATGCTGCTGATTAGAGGTTACTCCTTGAAACACGTGTTTTATATGCAACTTCGGTATTTTTTTATTTTTTCTCTAGTCTGGTAGAATATTTAATAATCAACGTCTGTGCTCCTGTTTTTAGAATGAAATAACACTGAAATCACGTTCAAGTTGAAGATTTAGTGTTTTGCCCTCTGTTAAATGAAAGTGGTAAATTGATTACTGAATTTAAAATGCTGTTCATAAGAGCAGACATAGCATGGAATACAAATGGCTCTGATAGATGGGTGTTACAAGCGGTTCACAATTCTATTATTGATATTTCAATATGGCTCTGTCCTGACATTGTGTCCAACAGTCATTCTTGCCACGCCTCTTTCAACACTCATAATTACATTAAAACCCTTACCAATAGATATTTAGATAATTTAATTCTTATACAACAAATCAAATGATCTTGTGTTCGTTCAATTTGACATTTCCCGTCTTATGTTGCCTGCTGTCAATGAATTGTCTTCACAATCATCAGTATTTTGAAACCTCGGTTTTGAATTTAATTCTAATGCAACATTTATGTAACGGAGGTTTTGATTGCTCAAAACTGATCGTCAATTCCACCATCTACACACCTGGGACAAAGTAGGTTCCCTGTACAATCTGGTTCCTAATATGGTTATAAATATACAAGTCAAAAATAGAACATGAAATCGATTAATTGCATTAGAATCCCAATAACAGTACATTATTTGATTACCCGAGGGCGTCAATCTTGATTTGACGGTCAAAATATCCGTTTACAGGCTCCGCTGCGCGTCGCCTGTAAATTGCATTTTGACCGTCAAATCTACGATTGACGCCATCGGGTATTCAAATAATGCACTGTTATTGCTTAATTTTAATTTTCTCTATGTTGGAGATGTTTGTGATACTGATTTGTCCTGGTCAATGTGTGAATACTAAAGTTATAAGAAAAACTTTTCAAAATTTCACCATGGTACTGTTTGAGGATTAGAGCAGTAACACGTACCATGGATTTTTAATTGATTAAGTCTTGGGGTTAGAAAATGACATAAATCAATCAGACATCACACAAGTCTTTATACAACATTTGCTTTACTGAGTGACGGGTGCTGTTAACAGAGCAGGACATGCTTACCCTTTTGGAGCACCCGATGTCATTCTCAGTTTCACTGGAGCTCACACGGTGAGTGCCTTTGTTTTGAATGTTATTATTTCTATTTCTGTGAGTGCGTCTGTCTAACGTCATTGTTTTCTGTGTCTAACGTCATTTCTTTCTGTGTTCTCGTTTTGGCCATGTCTTTGGACTTCGATTTTTGTGGATTCCACTCATTTGCTCCTTCAATATTCTACTGTCGCTGTTTTGAATGTAAAATTATATCCCTTTGAAATGAACTCTTGCTTCAAGCTTGACTATTTGTAATATTTTATAGAGGACATGAAACAGTCAAATGTACATGTAGAAGAAAAACTGGAATAATATGATAATAGGTGCAAACGTAAGGAAGGGCGTCAAGAGGAAAGTCACACTTCATAAGTTCGGGAATGTCGGAATTAATGTTGAAAAAATGTCATATTTCATAAATTAAGGTTCAGGACCGTCATACTTAATTTTGCAAAACCTATTATGACAACTTATGTCGTCTGCTACATGTAATCCCATTGGTCATTTTTGGATACGAAGATAAAGCTATCTAAATTTTGATATCAATACAGTAGGTGATATTCAAAAAGTTGTACAGTGAAAAATATTGCTTATTATTTACTAAAATTGTTTTTATTCTGCATACCTTCACAAATATCTGCTAAAACAAAATTAAGTTGCAGTATCCATCATACGAAACAACAGAGAAACCAGGCAGATTTTCTTGATCAGTGTATCCAGTCCTATCATTAAAAACAACCTTTCTATATATAGAAGGGCTTGACGCCCTTTATAAATGAACCAAACGTCTCCATATTGTTCTTGTATTTGAAAAAAATTGAGAAAAATGTGGCATTAAAGAATAGTACACAAATGGCCAGACAAGTTACAATGATAGCATTAGATATACATATATATTCAACAATAATAATGTGAAAACTATATTTTTTCTTCTTTTTAGGACTAAAAAGCTTCTAGGAGGATTTAGTTTTATCACTATTTGTAGGAAGTATGATTGTGATGCCCTGTTATGAGTTTAATGCATGTAATGTGAAATGCTCCACACTTAGCATTAAATGTAATTGCAATGTAATGCGTTAGATTTCAGAAATGTCTGTAACTTAAGCATTATACTCATTACCTCTTTCTACTTTGAAACTGTTTAAAACTTTTCTCCTATAAATTTGTTTTAAAGAAATGTATTGAAACTCTATGTAATACTGAGGCTTGTTTAGGGTATATTGGGATATGGGATATTTACCACTTTTGTCAATTGGATATGGGATATTTTAGACAAAAAGTACTGGGATATGGGATATTTTGACTAAGGAAAACGGGATATTTCAATAATTAATGGGATATCTTTAATTTTCAAAGGGATATTTTAGTCCAGACTTACTGGGATTTGGGATATTGAGACCCCCCTAAACAAGCCTCAATACTTGAGCATAGATTTTTTTTCTATCTTATATATGTTATCTTGGCAACTTATCCAAAATCATGAATAAAGTTTTTTATTGTGTTTTTTTAATATCATTTTCAACTTTTGAAAATTTGCAATCCTCATTTCACAATACAAACACAAGCTTCTTCTACAGACCACAGTATTAGTTCAAAGATCAGTGATTGTAACATGTTAAAACTCCTTAATAAGTTTACATTGCAATTCATTCCTTTCTTTTGACAAGTGGATTTATAGCCTAAATTTGAGTTTATTTAAGTGTCAGTTAAGAAATCAATAATGAATACATACTTACAGGGAACGGAACTGAAGGTACGTTCTTTGAATATTAAGAATAACAAAATAAAGGTAAATTTAGCCTAAATTTATCTCCCTTACCCTTTTGGCTTGAATTTGTATTTGTAATTTTGAAATTGTCAAAGAAAAAATGTGAAAAAAGGGGGGATTATGAACTGCATACACATAATTTAAGAGATAAATATAAATTATATTTTGATACAACAAAATACAACAGTACATAAATTTTAATCAGGACAACGAATCTTTTTATTTTTAGCTTACCTTGCCAAAGGCCATGTGAGCTTTTGCCATCACTCGGCGTCCGTCGTCCGTC
The DNA here is from genome assembly GCA_002080025.1 of Modiolus philippinarum. Taxonomy (NCBI): domain Eukaryota; kingdom Metazoa; phylum Mollusca; class Bivalvia; order Mytilida; family Modiolidae; genus Modiolus; species Modiolus philippinarum. The sequence goes on from MJUU01071992.1 coordinate 115,163, forward strand.
CGTCCGTTAACTTTTATTCAAATATTAACTTTTATTCTACTGGGCCAATACTAACCAAACTTGGCCTGAATCGTCACCAGGGTATGCACTTTCAATTTTGTGATTTTTACGTCCAAAGTCCAAACAACATGGCCGCTGTTACTAAAAATAGAACATAGGGGTGAATTGCTGTTTTTTGTAAATTACTCGAAAATCATTACAGATATCAAAATATGACATAGAGGTAAAAATTATCAGCATGATGAGATCTACCGGTCCTGCAAATTTGGAGAATATCCGATAACCCGTGTTATTTTTCAAATTTTCGTTCTTTCGTTACTTTTAGTCTTATATATTGAAAATGGTAGAAAATAGAAGTGAAGTTTTAATTACAAAAATGGTCAGCATAGTTGCCCCCTTTTCTTTGAATGTTCACGATATTTTAATGTTTTTATTTCAAAAACTGTTTGAGATAGAGGTTAAATGTGAATTGCAAAAGAGGTTAAATGTGAATTCCAAAAGTATTGAGCTTTTCAAGGACTACAATTTCTACATATGTAAAGCGGGTTCGCATGTCATCCAAGATGGTCGCCACTAAGGGAACATACTAGTAGTTTAACGTAAGACCCTATGGAAAATTTATTCAAAGATCTCCTCCTCTGAAACCACTGAGCCAATTGGGACCAAATTTCGTCACAATAGTCCTCAGGTAATCCCTATTAAAATTTGTGATTTTCGTGGTCGTACCTCATCCATGATGGCTGCCAGCGGGGAACATAGTTTAACATAGGGACCCTATAGGAAATGCATTTAAAAATCTGCTCTAATGAAACTACCCAACCAATTAGAATCAAACTTGGTCATCATAGTCCTTTGATGGTCCCCTTTAAAGTTTGTGATTTTTATGTTCACACCTCATCCAAGATGGCCCCCAGCGTGGAACATACTAGTTTAACATAGGGACCCTATGGGAAATGCAATCAAAGATCTTCTTCTCTGAAACTACTGAACCAATTGGAATCAAACTTGGTCACAATAGTCTTTAGGTGGTCCCCTTGACAGTTTGTGATTTTAAGCTCATACCTCATTCAAGATGGCCGCCGCTCACACCTCATTCTAGATTGCCGCCAGCATGGAACATAGTTTAACAATGGTACCCTTGTTGAAATGCATTCAGATGTCTTCTCCTCTGAACCCACTGAGCCAATTTGAACTAAACTTGTCTTTGGTTGGTCCCTTTCAAAATTTGTGATTTTTTTGTTTGTACCTCATCCAAGATTGAAGCTGTGACATCTGGTGAACTTATTTATAGTATGAATGGGTGGTCTTTTGGTGACAATGAATGAAACCAGTCACCAGGTGAGCGATACAGGCTCATTACAGCCTCTAGTTAATTATCTAAATCTCTAACATTTGCAAGAAAAGCAACTCTATCTTTTATTAGCATTTAACAGTTAATTGAATTTGGTCTTTTCCTGGTACATAAACACGATCAAAATATTCAGTGTAAAATATCTTGCATATTCATTGATAAATGTTTCTTTTCTTGATAAAATTTGAAACATATAACATAACGCAAAACATTTGTAAAATAATTGCTATGTAATGCATTACTTTCAAAAATTAAAGTTATAATATTTTTAGTATAATAATAAATTTTCTAATGTAATTGTAATATAATGCATTACATTGCAGTGCAATTCGCCAAAAACCTGATATTAACTAAATATTCTACTGACAAATAGAATACTGATGTAATTGATTTTAGTTTCTGTGTATTACAATTTCGACAACTTATGTCTCTTCAGTGCAAATCAAATCAAAACATTTGAAAGACCATTAAAAAAACCTGTATTATCCGATAAAAAAAACTAAAAAAAACAAAATCAGCTTAGGTCATAGCTATGCAAGAGGGAGAACTCCTTAGTTTTAAGCAAAATTTTCTAAATTTAGATATTGTAAGTTTACAAATGAAATCGATTGTTGTGTCAGCACCGTAATGCTGACTACCGAGTTGGTGAATAACCTCGGGGACTAACAGTCCGCCAGCCGCGGCATCAGCCCAGTGGTCTTCAATAAAAATTACCGACGTTTCTACAAATTTAGTTTCTGTATATGGACATTTCGACAACTTATTAATGAACAGAATGTCTCTTCAGTCCATATCAAATCCAAACATTTGGAATTACAAAGTTAAGGAGGTTTGCTACTCACATTTTGGGATTTCTGTCAGATTTTCGGAATCCTCGGGTTTTATCCATTTACAAGCATTATAATTTTTTGCCCATTGACCCCCCATATTTTTTTTCCATGATTTCATTTTATACATCTATATGAGCATTCTGTGAAAAATTCATTGAATTCTATTTATTATGTCACATTCATTCATAGTCAAATCTTGCTAATGTTGATCCTATGAAAAATCAGAGGAGTTCAGTTTCATTTTCAATCACTTAAATCTCAAAAACGAGATCATCAACCTGTCAATTTTTTTCACTTACATTGCTTCTTTTTTAATTTTCTAATCAAAAATCATGTTTATTTGAAATCCTATTTATTTTGAAATGGAGTAGCGAACCTCCTTAAGAAAACAGTTAAACAGCTACAACGGCCGAAAATAACAATCACATGCCACAATCAACAAGGGAATCGCACCAGAAAAACACATAACAGACTAGAGACAAACATAAAGCTCACTGATATATACCCCCGCTCCCCATTTGATAAACAATCAAATTAAACACTGAAATAGAAGATGCAAATCTACATTATGTCACAAAGACTGTGTTCAAGTTTCATGAAAATCTATGTAGTGGTTCAAGAGGAGTAACGGATAAGAGATGGATACCTACATGCAATGTACTGGCAAAGTCCATGTTTTGCTATAAGAAACCCTAAAAAAAAACAATCAAATCAACTTCCGAAATAAAAGGTGCACATCTGCATTATGTCACAAAGACTGTGTTAAACTTTCACGAAAATCTATTCAGTGGTTCAGGAGGAGTAACGGAAAAAAGATGGGTACCCCCTTGTATTGTAATGGCTAAGTCCATGTTTTGCTATGGGAAACCCCAAAAATCAATTAAATCAAATTCTGAATTAGGAGGTGCACATTTACATTATGTCACAAAGACTGTGTTAAAGTTTCATGAAAATCTATCCAGTGGTTCAGGAGGAGTAGCGGATAAGAGATGGGTACCCCCTTGTAATGTAATGGCAAAGTCCATGTTTTGCTATGGGAAACCCCAAAAATCAATTAAATCAAATTCTGAAATAGGAGGTGCACATCTACATAATGTCACAAAGACTGTGTTAAAGTTTCATGAAAATCTATTCAGTGGTTCAGGAGGAGTAGCGGATAAGGTATGGGTACCCCCTTGTAATGTAATGGCAAAGTCTATTCTTTGCTAAGGGAAACCCCAAATATCAATCAAATCAAATCCTGAAATAGGAGGTGCACATCTACATTATGTTACAAAGACAGTGTTTAAGTTTCAGCGGTTCAGGAGGAGTAGTGGATAAGAGATGGTTACCCTAAGGTGTATCGGACGGACGGAAGGACGGATGGACAACCCTATCACTATATACCCCTGGCTTTTCAAGCGGGGGTATAATAACGATAGGAACTCGGGAAAGCCGGAGTTGGTAAAGTACTAGCAAAAAGCTAGCGGTAAGTTTAAACCGGTTTATGGGTACCCAAACCTCCCTTTTCGCTACACCGTTTCTCTATAGCATACTGAACAACTGAACAAAAAAAATAGCATTATATTTTAACAGTTTTAAATTGTAATAAATATGCTTAAATGCCGATAAATTCTGATCTCAGAATCTAGTAATCGGCCATATTTGCTTTAATTCAACCAAACAAAATTCTCCATTTTGTCGAGTAGGGTGTACAAGATATCAATTTCAAATTATGGTCCGAAAATTAACATGAAAAATAACACTTTTCCATTAAGCTATTTTCATTTTTTGCTAAATGTGCAAAAATCACTTCTCGATCACCTTTACATAACCAGTTCTTTTAAGGGGGTAGATCTGGGGAAGCCTAAAATGTTCCACTCGTTTAATTTTCTTAATATTTTCAGTATTACAACTACACATGTTCATGTCGACTTAAAGCTTTTTACCATCCCGTTTTATGTCTAGTGGTCGTCAAAGATGCCCTGTTTCCTCATATTATTTGGTACGTTCAGGACTTGATTGTGCTGTATAAAATTGGCTCTAATTAAATTTTTATTCGAATCAAAATTGTTGCAAATGCAAAATTATGTAGTTTACACATGTGTAAAAGTACGCATGAGTAATGATAGTAAATTTTACTAGTTTTAATTGAAATACATGGGTGTTCTGAACTGTAAATGCTAAAATTTTTACTCTATTTTGATCACTATTAAACACATGTATCGTAACGTGAAATTACGGGGGAACTAGCTGGTAGTTTGAAAAATGATGAAATTCGTAATAAGATAAATGTTCTATTCATAAATCATATAATCAACAAATATTACATAAAACAAATAAAGTCAGTGATCCTATGGTAATCCAAAGTAACAGTACAGTAAATTCCTGTAGAAAACAGAGTCAGTTTACGTGCATACGGAATCCGCACAATATTCGTTCGGGTATCCGAATCGTCTTTCTCAAATGTGTTCCCGACTTTATACCATAATCTGAGTAATATTGAATATGTCACCAAATGTTGACATGCGGACAACAATCACTCATGCAAGAATTAAATTAATTAAATCAAATGTTAATTGAATAAACAGCACCGAAATCTTAATTTTAATTAGCGACAGGTGTTACCCAGAATATTAATCTAACAAATTAAATTTTAAAATATTGAAATTGAATTTGAGGAATTTATAAAATGTTCAAAAAGATTGTCAAAATTTACACTACGACACTTGTAAAAAAAATCTGTCGTTTAATTTTAACCAAAAACTGAAAATAGAAAGAAAACTAGTATATGTAAGATAAATTAAAATTTTAGAAAATTCTACGGTATCACTTTTTCTTAATTTAGAATAAAGTGGGAAAAAATAAATAAAATTGCTTAATATGTGCTATAAATTACCTCCCTTGCAAAACATATGACTTTTACATATTTTCGTTATGCAAAGAATGTAGAGTAAATGCACTCATTATAAAAAATTGGGTGTTGGGTGGTTGTTTTCATGACAAAATGAATATTTATTTGCTGTGTGGGAAAAAATTTACAATTTTAAAATTTTGATAATACCTATTGTAATGATTCTATTTGTTTGTATAATAATTAAAAAGTGAAAACAGAGTTATCTCTTCATACCTCAGGTCTAATCAAAACATTTTGTTCGCTTTGCATATCCTTCCTTTTCAATGTTTTCCTTTCTGGGTGGCGTTTGCATAAAGTAAATGCAATATTCAGAATTTATTGACAGACGTAATGATAATGATTAGTCGACATCAAATCCTGCTCAGAAATGTAAAATTCCATCTATGAATTGAGATTTGGTAACCTAAAAGAAAGAACCTTTTTATTCACACCAATTGTTTTTAAACTTTTTTTTGTTCATTACATAATAAACATACGAATAAAACCCAATACCAGATGACAATAATACAAAAAAGTTGAACCTGAAGAGAACACCATTTAAATTTACAGAAAAAGAAAACACTTGATTCAAATTTGATATTTAACCCCCCCCCCCCTTTTACTTAATAAATGAACAATTTGACACTTGACATAAATGTGCTGAAACCCAATTAAATAAGCACGTGTCTCTCGAAAGTATTAAAGCTCGTAATGGTTTACTGACAAAAAATTAGTTCTTCGATGTTGTAACATCCGTGTAAATTCTAAAATCGCAATTAAATGGCTATCAGTCGGAGAATACATATTAGTGTATTTTTGTCTCCGATATTGGAACAATAAATTTTTCATTTGAATTCATTGATAGATTATCCTGACAATGTTTAAGGGTTCTCATCCTTTGACTACTGTAAAATTTCACAAACAATTTTATTTTGAGGCAAACAAAAATTGCAGTACAATCAATTTTAACCTGTATTACACTGTCCCTACTAATGCAGAATGTAAGCTTATATATTGTTAACGTTCTGCTCTGTTTAATCATATGTGAAAGTACATTTTCAAATATGAACTGAAACTCTCTAAAGATCGTTATAGTTTCAGAGCAGTACAAAACTTTGTCTATAAGGTATTTACAGTAATGCACAAAAATGGGCAAAATTTCAAAAATAGAGATGCATAATTATTCGTATGTTTATTCTACTATAGGGAAACGGGACAGAGAAAGGGGAGGTTTGGGTACCCATAAACCGGTTTAACCCTACCGCTGGCTTTTGCTAGTGCCGGTACCAAGTCCGGCTGTCCCGAGTTCCTATCGTTGTTTATGTTTGTCTTTTGTATTTTTATTGTGGGTTTTTTCTTGTGCAATTCCTATTTACTTTCTGACATGTGGCTATGTTTTTCGACCATTGTAGGTGTTTCCTGTTATCTTTTTTATTCCATGCATAAAAATTACACACAGTAGCCGGATCGACATCCAGACCTCGAATGTTATAACAGTCTAACACTCCCTATGAGAGTGTCAGAAGAAATAACGATGAAATAAATACTTCACCCACTAAATCACAGAATCAATCGTAGAGCACACTTTATGGTCTCTGAAACACCTTTGCAAATTTTCACAAATCTTAGAGAGAATTTCCTTTATTGGCCCTTCAAAAAGACTGTATTGTAAATCAATATATGTTGTTCATTATTTATACTATAACTAATCCGAGATTCTGATTATCGCAAAATATTCAACGAATGATCGAACAATACAGTAATTCACGAATGCGCGCAGCGCATGAGTGAATTACAGTGTTTTTCGATCATGAGTTGAATATTTTCGATAATCAGAATCTAGGATTAGTTATTGTTTTTATTATATAGACCACTTCTTGTATATTTAATGGTTTAATTTAAGATTTTTTTCGTGAACTACGTTTTCCATGTTAATCCGCTGAGACGTTTACTTAGCAACAACGTTGACGACGTCTATTGTGACGTCACTTCCTAGAGTGAAATTATGGAAAATAATTTCACAGTTAATTATCACTTTTATTTCACTGAGAATTTTCAATCTTTCACCGTCCTCTATATAATAATATTTTAAAACAATGTATCCTTATTTCATATGCATGACACGTTTTAAGAAATGAAATCTTCACATTTACTCCAAAAGACATCAATATCTCCTCTGGTTCCATGTTTCGGATATTCTAAATAAGTATATGTATCAATTATGTCTAGTACATCTATTGGTAGAGATTTGTTAGGAATATTCTCTAAAAAAACGACCAGGATTACTTTTCTCCCGGTATGCAATGATTCCATCCGTGCTATGTTCAGTTCATACATACACCATTCACTAGCCAAAAAACTGCTGGATAAGAAAAGAATTGTTCTTTTGCTACTGCGAATTCCCTTAGAAATATTATACGCAATTGATTCGCCAGCGGTAAAATCCCTCTCGTGAATACACGCACGAAAATTTCGTTTTGTCTCTAGTTCAAAAATTGTATCTTGTCGAGCTACTTTGTGATCTTCAGTTGAATAGGAAACAAAAACGTCAAATGCGTATATTTGTTCATATCCATGTCCTGTTCTCCTGTAAGGAATTTTTATTTTTGTCTTGTAATTAAAATAACGAATTTTCCATCGAAACTTGTGGGCAAAAATCGTACAAATGCTTAGCAAGCCGAATGCTGTTACTGAACTTATAGTAACAATGAAAACTGTCTTCGACGCGCAATCAGACCTCAGATGCTTAACTATATGCCTTATATTTCTCAAACTAGTTCTAGTGCCGTTACTATAGCTACAGTCATACTGATCCTTTCGTAACAGATTAACTTTAGTATCTTTCATCCATTGTAAAAAATCCAGTGTTTCACAAGTACACAACAGGATATTTCCTGAGAGACCTACTTTGATTGAATTTCTATATGCGAGTATGTCCAATATGTTTCTTGTGTTTTCCGACAATTTTTCTAATCGGTTATTGGACAAATCTAAATAACTGAGTTTTTCAATTGGAAACCATATCTCAAAATTATTCAATTTGTTCCTGCTAAGATCAATTCTGTCTATGTTCGACATAAAATCAAAAAAATCGGAAGGTATTTGTTTAATGTTATTACTTGAAATATTAAGCTCTTTAAGTGACGTTAAGTTAGCGAACCATGTTCCGAGTTTGTCCTGCATACTACCAAGCATGTTCCGCGATAAATCTAAATACTCTAATTTATTAAAATATGAAAAGGAATAATCGTCAGCGTGATAGATGTTACAAAGAGACAAATTCAAACTTTGCAGAAACGGACGACGGGAGGAAAAACTATACGGTATCTCATTTCTTGAAACCTTATTGTTTAAAGACAAATCCAAGTAACTGAGATGAGGGAAATAGTCGTTATTGTAACGGAAAAATATTCTGTCTGAGGAATTTGTAAAGATCAATTTTTTTAACATGTATACATTGTAATCATACTTGTTTTCACTGTCTGCTACTGATCTACCAGATCTTAACAACGCACATTTACTTTGATCAGAGGCATCTACAATTTCAATCTGCTCGTTTAAGAAGAGTATGTTATAAAGGATATGGTAGAGAATTAAGCAATTACCTTGTATGCTTAAATGTTTTAATGACACGGGTAATTGTAACCCTGCAAACGCAAGAGACAAGCTGTTACCTGCAAGACTTAAACTTGTTAATTGTACCAAATACGTCAAGTTGCAAAAGAACTGTGATTGTATTTTGTTTGAGAAATTGTTTAGAACCAACGTTGATAAATTGTGAAGGCCAAACACAGAATAACTCACATTGTGGATTAAATCTTTTGCGTTTCCATTTGGTTCGCCAAGTCCATAGATTGCAAGATGTTTTAAACGAGTCTGTGACTTGACAATATCGTCCGAAATCCCGCTTATAAAAAATGGCATAGAAATAGAAAGATTTTCTAGGAACGGCATATATTCAAACTGTCCTTTACCAAGCTTATCATAATAACAGACGAAACCGTTAATAACATGCATTGTTTTAGTAGTGTACACTAACTGAGACAAGTTAGTTTGCCATCTCAAAAATGCAGAGTCAATTTCCAATGTGTCCACATGCTGCAAGGAGTTGACGCTTCCAAATGGTTGACTGCTATGCTTTAATCTACACGGCAAAGGAGGACGAAAAAATGTAATTTGAAAAGTCAAACTGAAATAATTTAAGTGCAGTTGGTCTGATAACAAGGTATCTAATACAAAATTTCTCAGAAAATTCAGACGTGAGTTTCTTAACGATAATTTTCTTAGATTAAAAAGTCCTTTGAATAGATTAAGTGGAATGAACGATAGGTGGTTGTCCGAAAGATCTAATTCACGTAGCATTAACATTCCATTAAATGGGGTGTCAAAAATAGCTTGAATGCTGTTATTTGATAAGTTTATGATGGTCGCTGATTTTGGAAGATGACGTGGAACAATAAAAAGTTGTTTTGATGGACAGTCAACGATTATATCCAAACCTCTCTCTTCCACGGGACAACGCATTTGAATATCTCGATGGGTTCCGCTTGATAAAGCCAATAAAATTAGAATGCAATATAATATTTCTTCCATTGCTTTCCTCTTTACTTCACAAGTCTACCTGTAATAATAAATGTCACTGTGTATTATTCATTCATCTTATTATGAGTATTTGATTAATTTTGATTCGTGGTTTATTTGTCACCCCAGACGTACATGTAGTCGGGGCAACATATTGTTATTTTTTCTTGTTATTATTCTTTGTTAACATTATTTTTATTATTACTAGTACAAACCCGTGGATGAGGGTTACGAATGGCTCCCTTACTCAGAATGAAGCAACATCGAAAATTTAGACAGAGCTATATTTACTAGAATCATTTGCAAAATAAAAAAGGTTGAAAAAACATGATTGAGAGTATTTTAAATCGTAAAAAATGTTTGACGTTCATGTGATACGTGTGTTTATTTAAACCGATATCGAGCGTCAGTCAATATTATACAATTATGGTCTTTTGTAGAGGTCGATATGAGTTTTAATAGACCTACAAACTGATATTGACCGACGCCGGAGGCGGAGGTTAATATCTGAATTTTTAGGTCTATTAAAATTCATATCGACCAATACAAAAGACCCATAATTGTTTTATTACATAATAATGAGGTTACTTGGTAATTGTAAGGTTTTTCAACAATTTTCTTTCAGGATAACATATCTTGTTAAATTGTCAACGGTAGTTGTACATTTGTATTTACTTTTCAATGTGCTTTCCAAGCTCTTCGTGCAGAGATGAATGAGCAGCTATCAGTACATTATTTTATGTCCATGACATTTTTCATTGATTTTATATACATGTAACGTAATAAAAAATCTCTCGATTCTGCAACATATGTACACGTCTTTTTTGAAAGTTTAGATTTTCTCGTGACATATTATCATGAGAATTTGTAATTCCGTCCTTAAAGGTCTTTTAGGGAAATAATAAATCAGCAACACCTTGTTTTACTACGACTCGGTTTGATTCCCAGCTCTAGAAATTAAGGTGAAACTTGCAGAACTGCTAAAACGCATACCCCGATTGTGTATCGCATAATCTTAATCTAATCATCTTCCGGGTATTTGTAGATAGCTGTCTACTTAAGTGATTCTAATGTGAACTAAGAACAACAAACATCTGCTTCTAGCCCAACGCCATTTTGTCACTTTATTATGTTGGTCCTCCCGAACATACTTATAATAAAGCCTTTCTGATTGGCCGAAGTCTCGTGACTCCGTGTAAATCTGTTTTTCATTGGCTATTTAAATAGATTCTCAAAAAAGATTTCGCGAGTCAATATCGTTTTTAAGCAGACCTGAGAAATGAAAGTGTAAGTGGAAACGAGTCAATTCGATTTTTAATTGAATATCATGTGACAGGTTTTCATCCAATAGATTAACACAAATATAATCATTATGTAATAAAATTGATATTTAGTGGTCCATTTAAACCAATATCGACCGATACAAAAGACCTTAATTGTTTTATTATATAATTAAAAAGAAAATATATCTTAATAATAATCTGTTAAAATAAAATTCACCAATGACTTCACAAAAGTTAAAAATTTTTGATCAAAAGCAAAATTCAAGAGAACCGACTTTGAATTTGTGTAAATTAGACAAAAGTTTGCTAACCGAAGACTTATTTGCCTTTTTTGGCATTTCGGTAATTTTGATTTCCAATGACACCTTCTGACATTGATGTTGTACATAATGTGCCGATTCAGAAATTCCGTACTCGCGAAATAGGCCTATGTCTTGACAAATCAGCAAAGTCGTGAACAATTACAATCCCAGAATGCTGCAGAATTTCTGAATTGGTCCATTGTGCACTGTGTTTTGTGTCTGACAGTGTATATGTTTATTGTAAGTGGTATAGGGTTATTTTTGTGGATCGTGATTTTCATTACAGGCCTAAAAAATACCTGTGTTTCCGGTGACATACTCTTCAAAATTAGGGTCGGTATGTAGGCATTTTTTTCCACTGAACTGACTGAAACTGAGACTGAAACAATTGCCAAAAAAAACCTTTAAGGTCGGCATTTTTAGCCCCAAAAATCTAGGTTAGGTAGGGTTAACGGAAATACAGTTTTTTTTTTATTCTGCCTCAGGGTTTCAGTGATTGATTAATGCCCTTATTTCACTGTGTTTCGTGCATATGGCAAAATGAGGGTTACTTTTTTATGCAAATTTATGAATATTCATAGGCAGTTATACCACGTGACCATAGAGAAGTGCCTGAATCCACTTTTTTCAATTACCAGCGTTATACGGATAATATTATCTTTTTCACCGTATTCGACTCTAATTTTACCTGCACAAATAAAGTTTCCGGCGCGAATTTCATGAAATAAATGTGAAATCTGTGTAAATGTTGACAAAATTGGGACAGTTTCATAAGGTCCTCGTCAAAATTAAACATGCATTTTTTAACATTCGTGGGAACCTTTATTTCATTTCTGTTGATGTAAGTAGGTATATCACTGAATTATTATTGTTAAACACTTGCATATTCTTTCATGACAAGTTGTTTACATCTTGAGATTACTTGACAATTTCAATTTCAAATCACAGAAAATCGACATCTTGCAATATCTTGACAAAGACAATACTACGCAATTCGCTTCAAATATTATTTCCTTCTGGGAACATTGAATTTTTAAGATATTTTATTCATTTGAATGTGTGGTGAAGGAGGGATTCGTAAACTGTACATTTTATCCATGTAAAACTGACATTTTCATAAAATGCCCGGACCCTACATGAAAGTGTTTCATTTCTTTTCACAATGTATTTGATATTTTGACTAAAAATGGCGATATATGCAAATGAGCAAAACTGTAAGATTTTGCCATATGTGCATGCAAGCCAAATTCTTACTTTTCGTTCATCGACTTCTCTATTTCTTTTTTTAGACCTTCATCCTTGACGTAACATTATCTACATAGGATATATAATCCAAAATGCTAATAATAACAGATATAACACACATGCATACCGTGAAAATGTCATCTAAATATACGTCCTTACATCTGATGCACGATTTTGTCTCAACAATTAACCATATCACATGTACATGTATTTTCATCATTTATTGTACAAAAAAGTAATGACTGACCTGTCTCGGCCTACTGATCCCAAATCCTTGATGTGAATAGGCTACCCGGTCAAGAGAAGCAATATTATTGTAAGTTTGAAAACTTTGACAAAAACAAACAATTACTTTCTTAAAGATTGGGCTGTCCGATTTTTTACTGCTTCTCACTGCTTGTATGTTTATCTTCGTCAATGGTAAATCACTCATCTGTAGCGCTAAGTGATTTTTGTTTGTTTTTGTCCGTGTCGGTGTTTTACTTCCTGTTGAGTTCCCGACTGTATAATGTCGAATCGATGACGGAAACCGCGATTCCGTAATTAATTAATTAAGTTAATAAGTTAAGTGCAGGCATAATTGCATATATGATAATGAAATGGTAAAATGGCACAACAATCCCAACTTCTTGATATATGAAGCTTAGTCAAAGTACTTGTTGTTTCTGCAGCAACCTGGCTAACAAAAAACGTCTGATTATTTTAGTAGTATAGATTGTTCTTCCACACATTTTTGTCTGGACTATTTTGAGAAAACGGTTTGATGTAAAGAAATTAACTCGGAAGGAAGTTAGATCACCATAACAAAAAGTACAGACTACCGAAAAAATTTTCAAAATGGCCACCATTTCCAAGATGGCCGACAAAATAAGTCGAAATTTCAACTTTGTCCGATTTCAACGAAAATTGATTTCTAGGTAGATTTTGACACTGCGAACACGATGGAAGCATCGAATTGGCTGCCAGTGGAGACATCAGCTATTGCTTGCAATTGCAAATCTAGTTTAATTTGTTATTGTTTTACAGAAGGCGTATTTATGTCGTATTATTTTATAACGAGTGAATGCGACGGGTAAAACAACACAAATGGCCAGTCCAGCTGAGAACAATCAAAAACTAGTTGAAAAATATTATAAACCGGAGCTTTATTTCAATGTACCTAAAAATTCTGCAAACTTTTAGATTATTCTCCATTTAGAATAGTGCATTTACGATTTGCGTAGAATCTGTTTAAATTTTGTTAGCTTGTAATAGTTGTAATCATCTTTTTAATCTGTTTTACATCTATACTACTAAAAAAACGAAGTCCGATTTTCTAGACGGCATGGAGTCTCGACAACAAATCAATTAATTAAACTTTATGTATGATTAGTCTGAGACTGTGGTGTAGATTGAAAATTTCATCAGTCCAAATCTGTTAGCAATTAACCAAGTAATTAATATTCCGGATAGGAGCCCGAAGGCCGATTTGTATATTATAATAGTAAGCATTAATAACTCCCTTTGTTTAAAAAGTGATGCAAACAAAAACAATTTAACATTTGTCTTTACGAATATTGAATATTACAAAGATTCGCACTAAAAGTTATACTGTAAAATAATGAAAATATTCAATTAATGAGATTTACACCGAAATAGTAACATGTTAAAAACTGGGTGCAAGTTTTATCAAGAAATCATGTTACATTTGAATTATATTATTTTTTACAAATGTTGCATTTATGATTTTAATTCTAACTCAAACAAATATTTATGGATAATTGGTGTTTTAATTGAAACTTATATGAAAGGTCATGAAACATTATTGCGGTTCTTATGTTGATGATTTCACTGTCATCATATTCCTCTTGAGATTTCCACTTTCGATCGGACAGCGGATTTGTCCGATCCAATCGTGATTGCTTTATTCAGAATTGCTTTATTCAGAACGAACTGAATATTAATTTGATTATTTTTTGCGATGTCCAGTTGTCCGTGTTTGGGTTCCAAATTCCCATTGATTAACAACGGGAAATTACTAGTGTCCTCTACATGAACGCCTTGATTTTGATCCAGCATGTTTATCTAGTTTCTCTTTTCAAAGAAACGATGACACCAAGCCCCACGTCTGGTTGTGGTGGATACAACAGATAAGGTTGATTATAGAACCATACTGGCTACAACAAAACTCGATTAAGGGTTGACAGACTGTAGAGATATTCACAATTTGACTGATATAGTAAAAAACAACCAGACGTGGGGCTTGGTGTCATTGATTTTTACTGGCCTTCTCTAAATAAAAAGAGAACTAAATAAAAAATGAAAAATGTTGAAGAGGTAGAAAATGCCTCACATTCATGATCTTTTTGAAACTTTGTCTTTTCGCGACTTGGTTCGGGTTTAACAAAGGAGCTGTCAAAAAGAAACCGATTTGATATTATTCTAAATATATAATTTACTTTCTAATCTACGATAACTTACTTTGCGTCCATCTTCCCTGTTTCGTTGTTATATCTCGTGATGTACTACAATCCGAATGAGTTAGAAGTATTTAAATAAAGAAAATGACACTAAATTTAAAAACTTAGTAATACTTGTCATATGATGGATGCTCTCATAATGTATATTGTTAAATCACTTTACTGAAGTAGGGCTAATTAATATTTTCCTAACTTTGCAATTTTCATGGCAGCTGCCAACTTGTGTTTTTTTTTTAATTAATTAAGAATAAACATTTTACAACGCGCCCGGAATCAGTGTTTACTTTGGACGATTGCGCACTCCAGAATGCGCATCAACGATCAGTCATTTTCACGTCTATTGATTGCTTCCAAAACATAATGTATCACGCTTTAAGATTAAAGGCCCCTTTTTCAGTTCAATGTTAAACCTATGGAAATTTTATGTAAAATCCCCAGCCTTAACGGCTTGTTGGTTCTTCACCAAACTTCGTTTGCAGATAGCTGTTTCATTTATGCATACAAAGCTACCATTCGTTGCAAGTATTATCAACAAATGAATGAGTTATTTATGATAATCAATATAAAAACGGCAAATCATTCGAACAGACCGCATTTTTTGTCCCAGAAAACATCCAACTACCACAATATTTTCAAGATTTTTTCTGCAAAGTCATTAAATTTGTTGTATGTAGCATAAAATATTGGTAGCTTTGCATGGGAAATAACCTCAAAAATTTGCAGATAAATTTTTGGAATAAACCAACAAGCCGTTAAGGCTGGGGATTTTACATACAATTTCCATAGGTTTAACATTGAACTGTAAAAGGGGCCTTTAACCTTAAGAGTAACGAGCAACTGATGACCACACAATGCACGTGCATTTCTACAAATATGAATCACTGCATTAAAAAGAGTAACATGGCTGTTCTAAAAATCTACGACATTGAAGGATGTGTAGGGAATCGAAATAGGATTACACATGTTTCATTTTGCACGTTGGATGTAATGGCTCTTTAAATCTCGAAAAAAGAAAAAGAAAAAACAACATTAAAGAAAACATAGAAACCATTCATTTCACGAAAAGTAAGGAAAACGAAGATTGCCTCGTTGATTGACTTTGGACGATATCATACCAGAATTGCCCCTATTTCAATGCTGTTTTACTATTATTAGAATGTTTCTTTTGGTTAGGAAAATAACTGAGAACATGAATTTATAAAAATACAATGTACATGTACAAATGTAAGTACTGAAAGCAACACCAAAAATCGAGCAGGTAGTGATTTTACAAAGATAAAAAATCTATTTGTTGAAGTTATTTCTATTATTTTAACTGGTAACTTATCATTGGACGACCGTTTGATTTTCGGAGGGGGGGGGGGGG
>MJUU01071992.1:131701-163690 GCA_002080025.1 Modiolus philippinarum
CCCCCCCGAAAATCAAATAGGCGTCCCCTAACACCCTAATATTGTCTTGATCAGTGAGGATACTGCATTGGCGGATACAGAGGAGGGTTCCGGGGGTTGGAACCTTCTGGACAATCATGTATTTTTTAATGAATATCTGATGTTTTATTAAGAAATGCCAAAAAATTTTCGCGCCTCGCTCCGCTAGCCGAAATTTTCTTTCATTTCCAGTTGGAACCCCCCTTTTTTAATTGACTGGATCCGCGCCTGTACTGCAAGACAAACCCTGCACTCAATAGGAAAAGCATATTACCTTTCAGGAGATTATAACCATGGCAAATACACAATGATCGTTCAGGGACCAGCAGTATTATTTTTGTACCAGGATTTTTAAAAATCTTTGTAAAATTACACTACAAATATTCTATTAATGTACATTTTATATATTTGTTTACATATTTAAATGATCAATCAAATGTTGCACTCCATTTTACGGCGATTAAGGAAAAAAAGTATAACAACGATTTAAAAGATGAATTAAAAGAAACTTTGAAGAACATGTGTATATTTTATAGGCGGGTCCTTTTTTCCGAAAGTGCGTAAAATTCACAAAAATTCTAAATTATATCATAATGTGAATTTTGTAACAAATAAAGACGCGTATCCAGACAATTTAAATGGGAGAGGGGGTTTAATTAAAAAATGCGCCTGAACAATTTATCTCAACAATACAATTTGTATCCGAAACCTTTTCCTTTTAGGCAATAAATTATTTCCTGAATAAATCCAACATACGATTGCAACCTAAGTTTGCAAAACAAAAAACAAAACAAAAAACAAAACAAAACAAAAAACAAAACAAAAAAACAAACAACAACAGACAAAAAATAATAAAAATAACAAACAAACAAATTAAAGCAAATAAAATAAAGTAATAGAAAATGGAAAAACATACAAAACACAATGCAAAACAAAACTAACAAGATGTGTGTGTGAAACACTACATATGCCCCCAGATTCTACAGTAAAATATATGAAAATACCCAATTTTACCCTTTTTTATTACCTAAGTGACCCTGACCTTTGACCTAATGTTTTGCATATTTATGTTGACAAGACCTATACACTTGCCAAGTATTAAAAGTCCATCTTGCATAGTTCAAAAAATACCCAATTCAACCCCTTTATTCTGAAACAGATGAAACCCCTTTGGGCCTCTTGTTTTTTTAAATGGTTTTAATTGTTGAATATATCTGTTTACACATGTTTACACATGTTATAAGAAACCTACAGAAAAATACTGTATCAAAATCCGACAAAAAATTAAAAAATTCATTTTTTACCATTTGTCCCCCTTTGGGCCTCTTGTTTCTCAAAAACGGTAAATGCTAACTCAAATCTGTCAGCAGACTTCAGTTGCACAATTTTATTAGCAATAACATAAAACAAACCCCTTCTCAATAGGATGATAAATCAGGATTCTACGGTCAGATATGTGAAAACAGCCAATTCCACCATCTTTTACCTCTGTGACCTTGGCCTTTGAATTGACCTTTTTTCATATTTATGTTCCTCTTGATTAGACCTATACACTTACCAAGTATGAAAAGTCTATCTTACATAGTTCAAAAGTTGTAGCCAAGGTTAAAGTTTCGGACGCACAGACAGACAAACAGACAGACAGACACACAGACAGGACAAAAACAATATGCCCGATCCTCGATCTGGGGGCATAAAAAGGGGACAGTATTAACGCACAGTTTTAATATATGTGTATTACAAACATGAAATACAGAGGATTTTTAGGAAGTTCCACGTCAATCAACCTTACGCACGTGAAAATAATTAAAGTACAGATCTATGATAAATGTGTACATTTCAATCCCTATAATAAAAAGATTCTGACTATTTTTTCTCATTGGAATTAAGTAACCCTTTATTGTCCATCAAAGTTCATCTTAGTTCATATCAGTCGTCCTGGTTATTTTTAGGCGTTCCCATTTCCTGGCAATTGTTTCATTTAATTTCCGTTCTTGGATTTTTTTTTCAGCATTCTCTTCCCCCCATAATAAATCAAAAGGTCGTTCCCTAAATGATCCTAAATGGTGAGCGTATTCTTTTGTAGAGAGATTGTAGAAAGAATATTTTATTTTGAACTACCGATGCCTGTAACTTGTGAATAGAAATAAACGTGCTTGGTATTCATTCTTTCATTGTTATGGCACACGTGAGGTGAAAGACATGATTGATTTTGAATGCGCGTTATGGTCTGCGCAAACATCGAAAGTAAACACTTTATCGGGACACGCTATATTGGATCCAGAGTTTATTACTGAACTGACAAACACCGACTATGAATATCGAACTTTTAAATGGCGATGTGAAGGGTACCCCATGTAGAGCAGTCATTCTTACCCCTCAGGTCCCTAAAATCATAAATCCAAAATTAAGGCAATTTATATCCAACACGAATTGAGACAGTATGACAAAGACAAAACCAATAAATGAACAAGAACGCCACATAACTACGGCACTAACCCATAAGGAACTGGGGTATCATCAAGCGCTCCGGATGGGTAAGCATGATCTGCTCCACCCGTGCCACCTGTCACACTGAAAGTTCAAAGTCCGGTTTGTCACAGTCGGTGTTAGTTAGTCCGGTAATAACTCTGGATCTAGCCAGAGATTATTCTCATTTGTGAAATAGAAACCATGTAACGGTCTGTCAAATTATGGTAACGACCGTAAAACTTCTGTAGTTACAATATTGCAACAGTGACGGAACATACCCTTGATGTATAAGTTTTTGAGACAGTACTTTCGCTTTGTTGACAAAATCGCTGTACAAACTACAGGTACGGTAATAGCAAATGAGTTGTGAAATGTTCACGTCATATGCCGGAGATGTAGGAATATTACTGCTGAAAAACGGGAAGTTTACTATTGAAAAGTCGAAATCATCACGCCTTTCGTTAAGTCTTTTTAGACGTCCAGAGTTGTCAATGTAGAGATATAGGACCAGGTATGATGCTGATGATGGTGTATCAGTAGTCTCTTTAATTTCGAGTTCATTAGAATGAACTCAAGGGTATGTTCAGTCAATCGAGTTCATTCGAGTTCAGTCATTCGAGTTCATTCGAGTTCACACAGATATTCAAAAGGGAGATACTCACTAGTTTTAAACAATATTTGCCTCAATTTAGAAAGCAATTTAGCCTAATCAGGGGCGGACTAGGTATAGTAAAAGTGAAAAGGGGTAAGAGAAAAGAGAGAGGGTGGGGAGAAAGTGACAGATAAAGAGAATCCAAAATGTATAATAAAAAGGATACATTAAGAACCAAACCTACTATTGTATTAAAGTTTTGGAATAATACATTGTATAAAAAATTAAAATAATGAAAACCACCCCCAAAGAAAAAAACAGCTCTTTCGATACTCAGGGGATCATCATTAATTCATCAAGCATTTATTTTCTGGGAAGCTGTTGTGTAAATGCATAAATAAAATTTCAGAACGGTGAACTCAAACCCATTAAGTAATGTGTTTAATTATGCGAAGTTTGAATAGAGTTTAACATTCCATTGTGACCAAAAAAGTGCTTTACTGCTCTATTCCGATCTTTAGGCTGTTTTTGGTTAAAATATAAATATTAAAATCAGAAGTTTCGACCACTTTTGTCACATAAACGATGGGTTTCATTATTGGTGAGCTGCTTTTATTTTTGTACTATTTATAATGGTGGATCACACTTCTTTTTATTGCACAAATATTTATGAAAATAAATTTCAGATTGTAATGATAATAAAAGCGTTCCGTTGAGCTCAGCTGTCAAAAAAATGGATATAATAAAGCAGAAAAAAAAATAACAAAACAATACGGAACATTAAAAAAAAAAACAAAAAAAAAACAATAAAAACAAAACCAAAACAAATACAAAACAGAAACAAAACCAAAAAAAACGAGCACCCATTCTAGTTTTTGTCAACACGCGCATTTATCTTTACTACAAATAGGCCGTTTTTAGGTCATCCTGCTTTTGATCTACTTGACAAGTCGGAACGAAACTTGTTAACATTTAGTTTTAAGTGGTGGTCCCCTGCAAAAATAAAGCGTCAGTTTTCTCATTGACGGGTCCAGAGCACCCTCTGGAACCCCCTTTTTTTCTGGACAATCATGTATTTTTTAATGAATATCCTGTTGTTTTATTGAGAAATACCCCCAAAAATTTTCGTGCCTCGCTCTGCTCTGCAAAATCTCTGGAACCCCCTTTTCTAATTGCCTGAATCCCCGCCTGGAGTCTACCAACAGAGGCATTGACCCCTTGTAAATAAATGAATAACTATCGACGTCACTGTTATTTTACTTTCTGCGGATTGCCATTTCGATGATTTATGTCTCAACAGTGCAGATAAAAATAAAAGCATAAATCGAAAGATAAAATTTGACAGAGAGCCATTGGCCAATATGATCAAGATTCACAGACCGGATTAAGCTAAGACCGAGTTCTGCATAATTTTGAAAGATTTCTCATTAAACGTATTCAATCTAACACCAAAATATTCACTAATTGGATGAGTAAATATCCTCGGAATGAGGTACAAAAGGTGAAAAACAGTCAATATGTCATTTTCCCATAAAGTAAGTATAAAAAACGTCCTTTTTGAGCACCCTTATGTTCCGGTACCTATGTGTTTACTGATCGCTTATTTAGCCACACGGGTTGGTATCCTACAAAATTTAAAAGCTCTTGATCGAATGGTCTTCGATATCTGCTTCGGAAAAGTTCACAAGGACGAGAAGAAAGAAGTATGGAAGAATTACAAGTTATAACTGTGTTGGCACAGCGAAACAAAAAGTCTCAAAAATTGAACTGTTTATCAGAGCGAAACAAAAAGTCTCAAAAATCGAACTGTTTACCACATTTCTAACAAAACGAGGTTCCTTTTTAAAACTTTTGGGCAGAGGTTCTTCTTATAATTTAGTTTTTTTTAAAATATATACGAAATTAAAACATAATTAGCTGAAGGAAAAATACTTGTCTCAAAATTCGACTTTAAATTTGTAGTTTTGTTTTCGTGACAACCAATGCTCAATTATCCTTACAAACAAGTTCATACCTTTCACAAATGGGGCATGTCTTTCCCTTATTATTGTTAATGAACTTGGCTGCAATCAAAATTTACTTTCCAAAAGAAAATGCGATTTAAAAAAAATACACTTTTTTGGTATTGTTTCAATGGCAACTTTATTTAGGGACCGACCATTTAACCTGAAAGGTGTGTGTGGGGGGGGGGGGGGGCTTATGGGTTTTTTCTAGACAGAAACAATTTATTTATTTTTTTCACGTGTATCAACAAAATATTTTTTTTCAAAATTAACGTTATTTTTTTTGGGCAGAAAGCCTCCATCAGAAATTTTTTTTTCATCCTTTTCGCAGCAAAAATATTTTTTTCACATAAAATCAGATCCAGAATATTTTTTTAGAAAAAAACCATAACCCCCCCTCCCTTTTTCAAGTTAAATGGTCGGTCCCTTAAAGCTCACCTGACCTAAAGGGTCAGGATTGGTTATTGCCATCATTTTGCATCTGTCATCCGTCGTCTGTCCGTCCGTCGGTCCGTCATCTATTCCTGTGAAACCACTGAAGCGAATTCAACCAAACTTTACATGAATGATCCGATAAAAAACATGGCCGCAAGCACGAAACATAGTTTAACATTGGACCATGGAAATTCAACCAAACTTTACAGGAATGATTTATGGAAGGTTTTTTTTACAATTCTACAAAAAAATGGCTGCCAGCGCGGGACTTAGATTTTACATTGGACCTTTTAGAGAAAATCAAATTTTAACTATTCCTCTGAAACCACTGAAGCAAATTCAATGAATCTTACAGGTATGATGTACTTAAGTTCATATACAAAAATTGCTCCTTTCGTTCCGGTCCGATAAAAATATCACCGAAAGCGCGGTACTGAAGTTAAACATAGGACCTAATGGGAAAAATCACATTTTCATCTTATCTGAAAACAATGAAGGAAATCCATCAAAACTTTTCAGGAATGATTTATGGAAGATCTTTCACAAAGATTGCTCATTTCGTTCCAATCCATCTAAAATCATGGCTTCCGGCGCGGAAATTAGGTTTATCTCATGTGTACACTTGGTTCAATTACTTTTATCTTAATTTATGTATATTCTAAAACCGAAGAATTAACTCCCTCCATCGTACTTTTTTGATATTACTGATTATTCGGATTTTGTTTGGTTTTATGTATTTTAAACATTTTTTTAAATTATTGATATCTATTGTTTGGGTTCTTGTGCTGCTGATAAGGAATTAATTTCCGAAATGGCCATACACCTCATTAAATTTATTTCAGTTGGAGTTTACATACTGAAGCAGATTCTACTAAACTTTACAGGAATGGTAAACTGAAGGTCTTTTACAAATATTGCTCATTTTGTTCTAATCCGATAAAAAACATGGCCGCAAGCACCGAACAAAGTGTAACATTGGACCCTATGGGAAAGTCCCATTTTCATTATTTTGGTAACCACTGAAGCAACTTCAAACAAATTTTACAGGAATAATGTATGTAAGGTATTTTACGAAAATTGCTCATTTCAATCCAATAGGACAAAAAAAATTGCCACCAGCGCAGAACTAAGGTTTAAAATTGGAGCCTATGGGAAAAGTATTATTTTATTTCTCTCCTCTGAAATCACAGAAGCAAATTCCACCAAACTGTACAGGAATGATGTATGGAAGGTCTTTTACAAAAAATGCTCAATTTGTTTAATCCGACAAAAAAAAAACAAAGCTGCAAGCACTGAACATACACATGTAGTTTAACTTTGGACCCATTAGGAAAAATCGAGTTTTCATCTTCTCCTCCAAAACCACTGACATAAGCAAATCAACCGCACTATATAAGAATGATATACTAAAATAATGATGTACTAAAGGCCCTGTACAAAGATTTCTCATTTCATTCCGATCCTTTAAAAACATGGCCGCAAGCCCGGAACATAGTTTAACATTGGACCCTATGGGAAAATCACATTTTCATGTTCTTCTCCAATTCAACAGAAGAAAATTTCAACCGAACTGTACAGGAATTATTTACTTAAGGTCCTATACAAAGATTGCTCATTTCGTTCCGATCCGATAAAAACATAGCCGCAACACTGAACATAGTTTAACATTAGACCCTATGGGAGAATAACATTTTCATCTTTTGCTCTGAAACCACTGAAACAAATTCAACCAAACTTTACAGGAATTTTGTATGGAAGATCTTTTACAAAGATTGCTTATTGCAATCCGACAAAAACATTTTCGCCAGCACGGAACCTAGGTTTAACATCGGACACTTCTTCTACTCTGCAACCACTAAAGCAAATTCAACCAAACTTTACAGGAATGATGTATTGATGGACTTTTACAACAATTGCTGATTCGTTTTAATCCGACAAATTACCATAGCGGCAAGCACGGAACATACACATGTAGATTCACATTGGCCCCTATGGGAAAATCATATTTTCATCTTCTCCTCTGAAACTACTGAAGCAAATTCAACAAAACTTTACAGGAATGATGTACTAAAGATCCTGTACGAAGATTGCTCATTTCATTCTGATCGATAAAAACATTGCCGCAAGCACGGAACACAGTTTAACATTGGACCCTAGGGGAAAATCACATTTTCATCTACTCATCCGAAACCACTGAAGCAAATTCAACCAAAGTTTCAAGAATGATCTATGGAAGATCTTTTATCAAGATTGTACATTTCATTCCAATGCGACAAAATCATAGCCGCCAGCGCAGAACTTAGGTTTAACATTGGACCCTATGGGGAAAATCTCACATTTTCATCTTCTCAGAAACCACTGAAGCATACTTAACCACACTTTACAGGAATGATGTACTGAAAATTGCTCATTTCGTTCCGGTCCGATAAAAAACGTGGCCGCAACCACGGAACGTAGTTTAAAATTGGACCCAATAGGAAAATCACATTTTCATCTTCTTCTCTGGAACCACTGAAGCAAATTCAACCAAACTTCACAGGAATGATGTATTTAATGGTCTGTACAACGATTCAAATTTCGTTCCGATCCTATAAAACATGCATCAAGCACGGAACATAGTTTAACAATGGAAACTCACATTTTCATCGCCTTTGAAACCACTGAAGCAAATTCACTCAAACTTTACATGAATGATGTATGGAAGGACTTTTACAAAAATTGCTCATTTCGTGTTGGATAGGAATCGCCGTGATTTTGGATTTATGATTTTTGAATTTCTCCTTTCCTCATTCTTGCTTCGGTATTCGTCTGCCGATGTATTCGTTCAAATCCGACAAAATCATAGACGCCACCGCAGTACTTAGGTTTAACATTGGACCCTATGGGAAAAATCATATTTTCATCTCTGAAAACACTGAAGCAAATTCAACCAATCTTTATAGAAATGATGTATGGAAGGTCCTTAACAAAATTTCTCATTTCATTTCGATTAGACTAAAAGCATGGCCGCCAGCGCGGAACATAGTTTATCATTAGAGCCAAAGGGAAAATCATCCTTTTCACCAGCTGCTCTGAAACTATTAAAGCAAATTGAACTAAATTGTATTGGAATGATGAAGAGAAGGTCTTTTGCAAAGATTACTCATTTCAATAGGATCTGGCAAAAAACACGGTGGCCAAAGGAAACATAACTAACATTAGACCCTATTGAAAAAAAAACATATTTTGGGGTCATACATGGCATAGAAGCATTTTGTCAGGTGAGCAGTACAGGCTCAGTTTCTGAACCTCTTGTTTAAATTTTGATGCTGCAGTATCTTACAAGCCAGTGATAGGAATGTTAAGATGCACATGTTTCAGTGAAAATAAAAATCAAAACATCTAATTCCCATAGGATTAATATGGAAGAGACTCAACCTCTTTCTACCTTTCTTCCAATTCTACCCTTACTGGACTCTCTTATCTTTTTTTATTGTTCATTTAGATGCACTGATGAGACATAGGTTGTCGAAATGCGCATATGTAGAACATAAATTAACAGTAACTTCGGTATTTTGTTATTTATATATATTATGGCAAAAGCGTTAAAGCTCAGAGACTAATGGCCGCAGAGAAATGCTTCAGATGAATTCATCCAGACGGGAAGAAACACAGTAAGAAGATTATAATAGAGAAACGCTACAAAAAAGCAAATCTACCAACTACTTTAAAGAACTGAACGGAGACATACAGCAACAATAACAAAAAGTCTTTCCAATTTGTTCGAGAATCTAAGATAATTACTGTCGTTATCGGCGTAAAATAGCACAAATGAAAGACTATAGATCTCAAAGTGTGCCAATTCAAACCTCTTAAGAGCCCCTAAAACTTATTTTCCCTGGTAATATAAAATGTTTGCTTACACCATACAAACATTCTGATTTGTCATCTGTAGAAGAAAAATACATTTTCAAATATGAAATAAGAACATATTAAAGGTTTTGGAACTTTAAGAATTTTTAAAATCTTAAAAAAACAGTTTCAGCATAGTATTTAATTTTTAACTATGTGCATGTATTAGCAGTTTTGCACAAAAATTTGCAGAGATGAGGCATAATTTCACCTTAAAATTCATTATAATTCACCTAGATTTATCCTTACAATTTACAAAACAGGTTTGAATGTTTTGCTCTTTTCATTGGTCGGAAACACCAAAGACCAGACTAGTAAATACACAGGGAGTTTCACCTTTCAGCATTAAACGAATCTTGGTCTGAAATTGATGATTAATACATTATTAAAAAGTTTGCATGTTATATGTTTTCTCACAAATTGCCTCTTACTCTGTCTGACGGGTACGAAAATCCAAAGATAAAGAGTAATGTCATATGTTACATCAAAGAATCAGTCAAGAAATACAAGATGAGTAGGGGAAATGTTTACTGCCTATATGACAGACTAAGAAGCCACGTTTACAAATAGAATACAAGGTTAATATGCAGGACACGTATTAAGAGATAAAATCAGCACATTTACTCCAAAAGACATCAATATCCCCTCTGGTTCCATGTTTCGGATATTCTAAATACGTATATGTGTTAATTATGTCCAATACATCTACAGGAAGAGAACAGTTAGGAATGTTCTCTAACAAAACGACCAGAATCACTTTTCTCCCAGTATGCAATGATTCAATCCGGGCGATGTTCAGTTCATACATACACCATTCACTAGCCAAAAAATTGTTTGATAAGAACAGAATTGTTCTTTTGCTGCTGCGAATTCCCCTAGAAATGTTATACGCAATTGATTCACCAGGTGTGAAATCTCTCTCGTGAATACAAGCACGTAAATTACGTTTTGTCTCTAGTTCCAAAATTGAATCTTGTCGAGCTATTTTGTGATCTTCCGTTGAATAGGAAACAAAAACGTCATATTCAAATATTTGTTCATATCCGTGTCCTGTTGCCCTGTAAGGAATTTTTATTTTTGTTTTGTAATACAAATAACGAATTTTCCATCGCAATTTGTAAACAAAAATTGCACAAATGCATATCAAACAAAATGTTGTTACTGAACTTATAGTTACAATGAGAACTTTCTCCGACGCGCAATCAGACCTTAGGTGCTTTATAATATTACATACATTCCTCAGACTGGCTCTTGTGCTGTTACTGTAGCTACATTCATACTCGTCTTTCCTTAACAAATGAACTTTTGTGTCTTTTATCCATTGTAAAAAATCAAGTGTTTCACAAGTACACAGCAGCGTATTTCGAGAGAGATCTACTTCGATATAATTTCTATTTGCAAGTATGTCCAAATTGTTTCTTGTGTTTTCGGACAGCTTTTGTAATCGATTATCAGTCAAATCCAAATAACTGAGTTTTTTAATTTGATGCCCTATCTCAAAATTATCCAATTCGTTCTTGCTAAAATCAATTTTCTCAATTTTTGGCATAAAGTATAAAAAATTACCTCTTTCTTTTATAACATTTTTGGAAATATTTAGTTCTTTAAGTGACGTAAGGCTAGCTAACCATATGCCGAGTCTGTTCTGCATACTTCCAACATTGTTATTGGATAAATCAAGATACTCTAATTTATTAAAGTATGAAAAGGAGTATTCGTCAGCGTTATGGATGTTACAATCGGACATTTTCAAAGTTTGCAGATTCGGACAACGGGCGGAAAAATTATGGGGTATCTTATTTCTTTTAGCCCTATTGTTTAATGACAAATCCAAGTATCTAAGATGTGGGAAATAATCGTTGCGGTTAAAGAAATACATGTCGTGTGAGGAATTTGTAAAGATCAATGTTTGTAACATGTATTCATTTTTGTTTCCACTAGATGCTCCTGATTTTCCAGATTTCAGCAGGGAAACACATTTACCTTGGTCACTGGCATCTACGATTTCAATCTGTCTGTTCCCGGAGAGTACATGATAAAAAATATCTCCGAGGGATAAGCAGTTATTTTGTATGTTTAAATGTTTTAATGACACAGGTAACATGTCGCACTTTCCGAACATATAACCCAAGTTCCATCCTGTAAAACTTATACTGGTTAATTGATGCAAATTTGTCAAGTTATCCATGTATTGAAAATTTAAAAATATTTCTATATCGGTATAAAAATTTTGTATTATCAGCATTGACAAATTGTAAAGACCGGACACAGATGAACTGATATTGGAGATCAAATTTGTTGGGTTCAATCCAAAGGATCCATGTTCTACTAATAATTTAGATACATAAATTTCCAGATGTTTTAAATTAGTATGTGACTTGAAAATATCATCCGAAATGTTGCTAAAAATTGGAGTAGAAAGAGAAATATTTTCAAGGAATGGCATATATTTAAAATGTCTCTCGCCAAGCAAGTCATAATAACAGACAAAACCGTTTATAACATGGACAGATTTTGTAGTGTACACTAACTGAGATGAGTTAGATTGCCATTTCAGTAGTGCAGAGTCAATTTCAAGTGTATCAACATGCTGCAAGGAATCGACGCTTCCAAACGGTTGACCACTGTACTTAATTGTACATGGCGGTGAGAAATACCTAAGATTTTGTAATTATAAAAGTAAGGCTGAAATAATTTAAGTCAAATATGCCTGATAATAAAGTATCTAATACAAGATCTTTTTGTTCGTACAATAATGAGTTTTTTAGCGATAATTTTCTTAGTTTCTGTAGTCCTTTGAATACATTAAGTGTTATTGCTGAAAGGGGGTTGTCCGAGAGATCTAACTCACGTAACATTAATATTCCTTCAAACGGAGTGTCGAAAATATTACTTATATTGTTGTTTGATAAATTTATGACAGTCGCATTCTTTGGTAGACGTGGGACATGGTTCAATTCTCTTGATGAACAGTCAACGATTTTGTCGAAACCACTCTCAACGTCGGGACAACCCGCGGGAAGATCTCCATGTGTGCTTTTTGTCATTAGACATAGTATATTTGATGGAAACAATACAATTAGGATGCCATACACCATTCCTTCCACTGCTTGCTATATTGCTTTATATGTGCATCTGAAATCATAAAGGTCATCGATATTACAACCATCAATTTAGTAACAGGCCTTAAGGAACACACTTGGATAAAAATAGGACCATGCTATGTTGTGGGGTAAACCTGAACAGGACCTTTTCCCCTGTTAAAAAATTGAATAAATTCCGGATACCTCTGCATTGGATTGTCTTTGAATTAGTTCACGGGTCATCAGTTGCATTGTTTATTTACTCCCTGTCGACTTTTATTGCCTTTCTTATATCAGTCATTTGAGTATTTAAAAATATGTAAATTGACGCGTGTCACGTCTAACTTACATAATTAGATGAAGAAATCTATTATATTTCCTGTTTCAAATTTTGTTAACAAACTGCCGTCACCAATACACAAAAATACAAACGAGACATTAGAAAAAACAGAAACTAGGTCGACAGCCACCATTTCGGTTGCCATTGTGACGTCATAAAAGTGCCTAGGTGGAAGACAAAAGAAAATAATAAAAAGGTTCTGCACTTTATTTCGATTTGTCAACATGGTTCAGTCATAAAATTTCTAGATTTAATAATGCAAGCCGACAAAAAATATTTTGCGGTCATAAGATAACTACAAAATCATTACTCGGTATGTAAAAGAATGAACCTCAATTCCCCTGCAATGTTGATACAAAACCTTAAACTGTTGTATAGAAATAGGAAATAAAAGACGATAAACAAGCTATCTGAATTTTGAAAGCTGGAATATTGTAAATTATCTTCCCGCTCGCAAGAATATGAAGCTTGGAACTTTTTCGCTGCGCTCACTAGCTCCTGTGCTTAATATTCTGTATCACCGGAGGATATTTTACGATATACAGATGTCAAGAACCAGATAATATATACTTTTGTTTTTCGTCTTTTTGTCAAGATCAAGTACTGAACTACTTTTGGATAATTGCTTTCCATATTATTTATTTTTAATGCGGCTGATGAGAGGTTACTCCTTGAAACACGTGTACAGCATAACGAAATTTACTGTTTTTTATATAACTTCGGTATTTTTGTATTATGAGATGAAATGCATCAGTGATGGAAGTTTAGCCATATCTAATTTTTCATTCAAATATATTTTTGTTTCTGTATATTCAAGACAATATTACAGGCAACCGGCGAAGACCTCATTTTATAAATTCTAAATGACCTAAAAGCCTCATGAAATTTTATTTGCTCATATGAAAGATTGAAATGTTAGCTAATAGAGGGTTATGTCGTAAACGTTGAAAACTGGTGCAAACTGGTGCAAACTGTACGAAATTTGGTGTCAAAAGCGGAACCTTGTAGAACTCCAATTTGAACCAAGTCAAAGTAAATGAATCAAAATCGTTCAAAATTTAATAAAAAGTCATTGACAACTCTATAATGCTTTGAAATAAAGATTACTGCGTCAAATGCAATGACCAGATATAGACATTTGGTAACAAAAATGGCGTCATATGCATCGTTTTTAGAATAATCGCCAAAATAGATATTTTTAAGTGTGTAGCAATTTTTCAAAAAAAAAAATTGTTGTTTTTGGGCTAAGCATGTGATCAAAACAATCATGAAAGCATTGCTATGAATACGCAATGTTTTTGTTGCATAAGCTATCCAAAGAAAATCAAATATCGGTGCCAAAATTAGTCATTTGCCATTTTTTTTTCAAAATTATTGCCAAGTAGCTTGTTTTGTAACAAATGCATTTAAAGTTGTCAAATATCAATTTTTTTTCAAGAAGAAATGTTATAATGTCATCATATGACAATAGAGAATACTTTTCATACTTAGATATCTAAAGTACAAGGGAGATAAATTAATGTAAAATGGTAAAATCAAAACATAGAGAGATGACAATTTCTGAGTTGGAAATAGGACCTTTAAGGATAGTAAAGACACAATTTACTAACAAAATATGAAGACAATTCATTATTTAACAGTTAAATCAACAAATACTTTTGAAATACGCAATGAAATTGAAACAATACTTTAAATATAATGATATTGTGAACGTCTTAAATTATTTAAGGTAAAAATCTGACTGACATTAGTGTAACGCTGGGCATATTTAGATTAAACGTATTTTATTAACTCAAAATAGCAAAAAGGATAAAACAAAAGTTATACCAACTTATAACGTCTTCTCCTACATAATTAAATAAACAATACAGTAGCTATAAATTCATGCATATACATGTAGAAAAACATAAAACATGTAGTTAAACAGTATGAACAATTAAGAAGATATAAGGAAAATAACCTAAAGAAAAAAGATAAAGCATTATGATCACAATAGAATAAAAAAAAGAAAAGAGATAATATCGCTGCTTGCTTGTCTGTGTCTGTGCATGAAATAACTGCAATTATGTCACAAGAAATCGGTTTGTCCCTTTAATATAAGTATGAACATGTTTGACAATACGTTCATTTTCAGCATCTGTAAGGTTAACATTACCAGCTGTAAGTAAATCTAAGTCTATAGGACATGTTGCTGGTAACCATCCAAGATTCTGCATCAGTGAATTTCTTTGATCTATATAGTTAGGACATTCAAAGAAATAATGGAAAGAATTTTCAATAGGTGCCCCACAACGACATGCTGGATCTGTTATTATATTAACTCTAGATAAGTCATAATTAAAAAGGGAAGCATAACATCTAAGTTGAGTTAAGAGTATTTTCTAACTCCAAATAAAAAGTAAGTCGGAACTTTTGTTTTAGAGCAAAACATGATTTTAAACCACTTTTAAATTTACATATTGAATCCGACCTGCGTAATTCTAGACTTAGGTTGTTCCACGATCTAATGGTTGATGGAATGTATGAATCTAATGTCGACGACAAGCGATAAAACGGGAGCATGATATCTTCTGCATTTCTCAAAGGATAGGTTGTCATACTCTGAAAACTTGGTGGTATCAAGTCATAGAGGTACGAAGGGACTCGTTGTAAAAAAGTTGTAGCTTTCTTTTCTCTCTTCGAATTCCTAATGGTTCCCAACCAGTTTCATTGTACAGTTTATCAGAACCAGTGAAGGATGGGAGACCTGTAACAATTCTGGCTGCCTCGAGTTGTAATTGTTCAAGTCTAGAGGCATTTACAATTCCTCAGTTATCCCATACCTCACTGGCATACTCAAATAAAGGTCTGATATATACTAAGTATAAATTTTCTAAATTCTTTCGACAGAGCTTAAATTTTATTTTACGAAGAACATTCAGATGTTTTGATACATAAGTCACAATTTGATCAATATGAATATTCCATTTGGCATCACTACTAAATGTTATCCCAAGATGGGCATACGAGCTATACATTGGAATCGCGAATTTAAATGTAAAAGGTTTTATAATATCTAAAAGGTAAAACCTTAACAATAGAGACGACATTTTAAAGACAAAAGCTATGGAATAGAAATGAGACAGATGTGCTTAATTTAGTGATCCATTTTTATCCTCAGCTAAAAAGAACAACAGACATGTGGATTCAGACCAGGTCGGCTCGGAATATGAAGGAAAATCGTGGATTTATTCCCGTACACTCCATCATTGTGAATGACATTGGGCCATTGGTGTCAAAATTTCCTATATTTTCACATGCACTTACGGAAAGTGACGCCACTTGTGCATTTTTCATAGGAAAGAAGTCCCTAATTAAACTTTTCAAAGGTCTGTCATGTCATTTTCAAGATCCTGTTTCTCTAGCAGAAGATGACGTTGATTCTTCAAGGAAGGTAATTTCTTCATTGAATGATTCAGGGACAGATTCAGGAAGTCGCATAACAGTGTAAACCAGTAAAAACTTCAAATTGCTACAAGTAAAGACAAAAGTCTTGTAAAACCGACTCCATGCAAAGCATCTTTTAGAAATCATATCTTACGAGTTATACGGCTAAGGGTCTGGGTGTTGTCATTTTAGCTAAGCCAAACAACGGAGAACCAAGTGACAATGGTGGAATTTTGAGTACAAGAAATTAGAAAATGTGCTATTCAAATGCGTCAAACTTTCTCCAAGTCATGATTTGTTCATGTAAGGAAAATCGAGCATATTTATCTGCATGTGTGTGCAAAGAGCAGGGCCCGTATTGTTCAGACTGGTGTGTATGTCAAGGTAGTGAATCTTGTAACAATACACAAACTGTTTTATCTGGTTCTGAAACCAATGATTGACCACTTTTGGGGTGCTAATATGCAAGTGTCTCATTGGAATAACAATCTTTTTGAGTGGAAGCCAGGCAAGTGTCTGGCTTTTACCTTTACGTTTCAGTAATATCTAAAGCTCTTTTTAACATTCTGGGCGTTTCATGTCTGCATGTGTTTAAATATTGTTTAAGTTTTTACCTTTTAGATACTTTACCTTTTATTTGTTATTTTTTTAAATAGAAATTTTGCAATTTTTTTAACAACAAACGTTGAGGTCTATATTTTTTCGGCCTGTTCGTTCGTTTGTCCGCCAGTCGCACCTCAGTTTAACGTCTACAGTTTTAGGTTACTTCCCAGAAACTACATGTTTGATCTTCATAAAATTTTGTTAATTTTTTTATCCTAAAAAATACAACATTATGTAGTTTTTTGCATCTTATCGATAAGATGCAAGATAGAATATCCGTTTCATTTTCATATTCCTTTCGAATATCATTGTTTAGATGTTTTACCTTAAAGATACTATTCCTTACATTTTACCTTTTTAATGTCGTCTCTGTTCCTGATAGTTTACCTTTAAATGTCGTCTCTATTTCATATATATTACACTTTAGATGACGTCTCTGTTCCTAATATGTCGCCTCTTTTCCCTAAATTTTATCTTTGAAATGTCGTCTCTATTCCCCTGATTTTACTTTTTAAATTTCGTATCTATTCCTTAGATATTACCTTTAAAAGATATTACCTTTAAAAGATATTCCTCTCCATTTCTTATATTTCACCTTTTAGACACCTCTCTGTTCCTCATATTCCACCTTTTGAAGGTCGTCTAAATTCCCTATATTTAACATTTTAAATGTCATCTCTATTCCATATATATTACTGTACCTATTACATTTATATTCGCGATTTCCCGTCATAGCTCATATTCCAAGTGTAAGGTAATGTCGGTTATACTTTTACCTTTATAACTTTCACAATATCTTTATCTTTAGCTATTTATTGTTTCATTTTATTTTGCATTTCAAAAGTATTTGTTGTTTTACCCGTTAAGTTTTGATTTGTCTTCATATTGTGTGAGTAAATTATTTCTTCCGTAAATGGTGGTTTACAGTGGGAGATGACCCATGGGAGATCGATGCACGCGACCTCATCTCACACCGGTAAATGACCAACCAGACGTGTTGATTTTTGTGATACAACAATCGTAACCCTGACTAAACGTCATAAAACACCTGACGTCATAATGTTAGGAACACTCAAATGGCGACAACGTTGTTCACACGGTATAAGTTTCTAGACATTTCTATCCGTGTTTTACGGAAGAAATAGGAACTTGCATTCGGTCAAAATGAAAGATCGGGATATCTTTCACTCGTGTAAGAAATTCTACTTCTTTTCCTCTCGTTCCGCTACGCTCCACTCGAGAAAAGACGAAATTTCTTACACTTGTGAAAGATAGCCCGATCTTTAATCTGACCTTATGCAAGCTCCTATTAGTCTTATATATCCTTACAATGCTAGTTCCAACTCGTAAATTGTCATCTATTTATATGAAAAGGAAAGGAAATGGGATAGATCTCAAGGAGACAACAACCCATATCCAGATTAAAACGACCCAAAACAAAGCGTCTAGGTTATTATGTTCGATTTTACCATTTTACTTATCTTCCTTGTACTTTAGATATGTAAGTATGAAAAGTTTTCCCTATTGTCATATGATAACATTATAACATTTCTTCTTGAAACAAATGGCATTTGACAACTTAAAATGTATTTGTAACAAAACTACCTACTTGGCAATAACTTTGAAAAAAGCAAGTGACAGTCTTCAGTTATGGTACCGATATTTGATTTTCTTTGGATAGCTTATGCAACAAAAAACATAAACGTATTCATAGCAATGTTTTTATGATTGTTTTGATCACATACTAAGCCCAAAAAACAACATTTATTTTTGAAAAATTACTACAAACTTAAAAATATCTATTTTGGCGATTATTCTGGAAACGAAGCGCCATTTTTGTTACCAAATGTCTATATCTAGTTGTTGCATTTGACGAAGTAATTTGTATATCAAAGTATTACAAAGTTTTCAATGACTTTTTATTAAATTTTGAACGGTTTTGATTCATTTACTTTGACTTGGTCCAAATTGGAGTTCTATTAGTCGACAAATTTCGTACAGGTTGCACCAGTTTTCAATGTTTACGATATAACCTTCTGTTAGCCAATATTTCAACCTTTTATATGAGACAATAAAATTCAATGAGGTTTTTGGGTCATTTATACTTTTAAACTAAGCGACTTTTTCAATACTTACCGCTCTACTATTATGGTAATTACAGTTATTGTGCTTGGGTAAATAAAGCAGTTATGGACCGGTTCCATTACAAACAGGTCTCAGTTTAAGGCAGTCAATGCGATGCTTTTCAGCTTACATTCAAATAAAAAAAATGGTAGTCGAATGTCATTTTGACCTACGATGCCATCAATGTTGATGAAATTTTTATTAATACCAACGTTAAAAAAATGTGTAAATGAACTTGTGTTTTAAAATTTAGATACTGACGATCTTTATGATCTGACAACAGAGCGATATTTGTATGATTATCTGAAAATTGAAACCTTTATCTTTTCAGAAACAGAACAATGCAAAGATCCAGTTCCAAGAAAATGCAATGAATTTTCTTTAATAAGCGTAGACATATCAGAGACACACATTTTTAATGGAATTCAACACATAACTCGAAACATGTCGACAACTGTCTCAATTACACGAGTGTATAGCCGTTACAAAATAGCTATCATTGTACGATCGGTCAGTCATCAAAATAAGCAATGAATGGATATGGAGTAAATGCACATGAGACAGTATTCACAAATATATGGAAAAGCAAAGAAATAAAACAATACTTTTATTGTTTTTATTCATCTTGCAGTCACCATGAGGCCTTCAACAATAAGCTTTGTTAATACCTCATAGTAAGTTCAAGACGGTCCCTGGCAGTGATTTTAGCGGAATTCATTGCTAATTGTCTAGCAATGCTACATCCATGTTTATCATCATCCATGAATGCAGGTTGTCAACAAACATAAAATTAACTGGCAAAGTGTTCTTATAATCGCTTGTCATCCATTACAAAAGCTAATTTGTAACGCCGAAACTGCCTTTGGTGAAAGATTCAAAGGTGTTCGATGAATACACTGGTTGGAAGGATATAAAGAAGGGCTAAACAGACAAAGAAGTTTATTAGATCTTAAGGAATAAATTATGATGAGCTTTTTAATATTATTTGTCATTTGTAAAATGGTGGGGGTGACACTATGCCTTAATCAAATTTGTCTGATCATTATTAATATATATCGTTTAGAAGCGGGAATCTTGACATTGTTAAAGATGTTATGCTTTTCTGATTGATGGGCTTTTGAACCATTCTCCTTTTATTCCTGCATTTTAATACTTGCTTTTACGGAAATATTGTTAAATCAAAGTACTGAGGCACTGAGTCAACTAACGTCGACTGAAATGAGCAAATTACTCCGACAAAAGTGTGTTTGTCTTTGGTTTGGAGACTATGGTTATCAGAATTACAATTGTGATTTATTACTCCGTATATATATTGAATTCATAAATGCAATCTTATCTTTTCAAAAAAAAACTCATAAAACCATATTAAAAAGATGTCACCAAAATACATCATTGTGTGGGTCTCCAAATCATTGTCACGAATTTTGATTTTTGGCTCCACAGCTAGCCCTCGAGGGTCTCTTTCATGCTTTATTGATAGGGTTGCTGCTGGTGTTCCAAGACCCCTACTTTCATGACCTTATATCAGTGATTGCAAAATTCCATACCAATTCATTTTTCACTTGTCCATCAGCTAATTAGAAATGATGCAGTTAAATCACCGCTGGGCAAATCACTACGATCAGTTTCTTATAGTAATTACACCATAAACATATTGCCTTTGATGACTGACATATATTTGTACATGATCAGCAGCTGTGCAAAATATCGGGGTCTTATCATTATGGAATCATAATTGAACTGATGATATATTTAATATCATTTTATATATCATTTACTGTACCTCATTATAGTTGCATGTTTTATTTATAAATGACAATATATTACCATTTTCATCATTTTAACGAAATCACAATTTGTTGAAAATAAATAACAAAATACCGACATGAGGTTTACATACATGGAGCTGAAGAAATTACCATTCATTCATGTTTTGAAGGTCATAGCTAGGTCATACATGTATAGAGTCCAATACACGTGACCGATGAACGATTACCTAGCATATAAGATAGATTCGGTAATATTATTCTAATAGTACACAAGTATTCATTGATGAATTCATTGATCATTACTTAACCATTTTTTTACCTCGCCACACGAAGTGGAGAGGTATTATGTGATACTC
Source organism: Modiolus philippinarum (assembly GCA_002080025.1). Lineage (NCBI taxonomy): Eukaryota > Metazoa > Mollusca > Bivalvia > Mytilida > Modiolidae > Modiolus > Modiolus philippinarum. The sequence goes on from MJUU01071992.1 coordinate 152,814, forward strand.
TCAGTCGTGTGTCCGTCCGTCCGTCCGTCTGTCCGTCCCTCCGTCCGCGAAGGTTTCCGACTAATAACTAATAACTAATAACGAAATAACACAAGGTCTTCAGACTTGGTATGCAAGTTGTTTACCACAAAACTCAGGTCAAGTTCGATTTTGGGTTCAGAGGTCTAATGGGTTCTGGAGTTATGCCCCTTGAAACTTTGAAATTTTGCGAATTTTAGGGTTTCCGACTGATTACTTTTGAATGAAATAACACAAGGTCTCCAAACTTGGTATATAAGTTGTTTACCACAAAACTCAGGTCAAGTTTGATTTTGGGTTCAGAAGGCCAAGGGGTTCTGGAGTTATGCCCTTGAAACTTTGAAAATTTTGCAAATTTTAGGGTATTGAACTCAATACTTGTGAATGAAATAACATACTGTCTTCAAACATGGTATGTAAATTGTTTACCACAAAACAGGCCAACGCTAATTTTGGGTTCAGCGGTACACATAATTCTAGAGTAATGTCCCTTTTCGCACGCATCTCGTTTATTGACAAAAATGCCAGAAACTGATTAAAAATCCAGAAAAGCTGGGAAGTAACTTACATTCTTTACTAAATAAGGGATATTGATAAGATATTTTGCTTGCATTAGTCAAATTAGCTCTTAGTTAAATTAGCTTTTTGATCTAGTGACCTGAAAATTTTACTCACATAGCGGCCTCTCACTGATACTGCTGATGTCTACTGAAATTTATGATGATTCTTGACCAAACCCTTCGGTAAGTTTTGAATTTGATTTTTCTCCCGTAGTGCGACAATGTTCTACCACAGACTAGGCTACTTTAGCTAGCCGACAGATTAGCGGCGAACACCCCTTGACCCATCTTTCCAAATAACGTATTGTCTTTTATCCTTTCAAGTTTGTAGTCTACATGTATTGGGTTTTATCCGTATGTTTTTTATACTGTAGGAAAACGGGACAGATAAAGGGGAACTACGGGTACCTATAAACCGATTTAACCCTACCGCTTGACCTTGCTACTGCCCGTACTAAGTCGAGCTGTCTTGAATTCCTGTTGTTGATTATGTTTGTCTGTGGTCCTATTTGTGTTATTCGTTTGTTTTCCCTTGCAGATTGTAGCATGTAATTGTAATTTTTAGAAATTGTAGATGTTTCCTGTTATGCCTCTTTTCATGTATCATTCAATTCATTTTATCTATCAAATTAAGAAATAATTTATGTAGACTCCTTACACTTGGCTTATCATTAAAATTGTCATCATACATGACTTTTTATTTCCCTACAACCCTCCTTCATTTTATTTAAGTGTTTCTTTCTAAACAAATAAGAGTTTTACATTAATAAATGTCATAATATAGATAATGACAAAGTTTGCCAACAATAAATTTATCCCATCATAGTTTTATCGTTTGTACATCATAGGAAGGAATAATTACATCTTTATAAGAGCAAAACAGATAAATTTTAAAAAATTTAGTACTATTTAAGAAAATGGTAATAACATTGCTTTATCTCTTTGTTCTACGCTCTCAGAGATACAGCAATTTTATTACTACTCTAAAAATTGAATAGATGTGTAATTCTGTCGAAACTGACTATAGAGGTATTCCTAAATTGAAGGATAAAGTAAAGATAATTAAATTGAACATCAAACTTCTTTTTGTCTTCTCCTAGAAGAAAGATAAATATACACAAAATGCTAAATTTCGGTAAAGACAGGAAAATTGACTCATATTTATTATCATTTTGAAATTAGTTTTTGAAAAGAAACTATCAAAAAGACAACTATTTAGAAAAATACAAAATGTATAATTAACTTACGAAGTCTTATCTACGATCATTTATATAGCGTTTATCCTCCCTGTTTAATTGTAATGTCTTGTGATGTGGTACAGTCCGAATGAATTAAAAGTACTGAAATGAAGAAAATTAAACTAAATTGAAAAGCTCAGTTATTCAGGTCATATGATGGAAATCCGTTTCTTCATATACACTCACATTGTCTATATATTTTGGACAACACTACTTAAAATGATAAATCTTAAGTGTTAAAACACTTTAATGAAGTGCGGCTGATTCAACATATCCTAATTTTGCAACTGTCACTCGAAGTTTTACGGTCATAAACATGAATTGACAGATCAATACAATGCTTATATTTTTTCAATAAGTATAAATAATCTTAGTGGATCCAGAGTAAATCACCGAAATGGCAAATACCGATGTTGAAAATGGAACTTTCAAACGGCAGTATGAAGAATAACACACGTGGAGCAGATCATGCTTACCCTTGAGGACACCTTGTGATGCATCGGGGTTTTTTTCAGGTTTCACACTGCGTTTGGGTTTTTCGTATTGTTCACACTTTGCAGGACTTTCTGTGTTGTCTTGTATATCACACAGTTACATTTTAATTATTTCTTTTTCACTATTAATGAAGTATAGATTTGTCCCATCAATTATCTATATACTAACAAATTACCATTTCATCAGCTGCATTTCAGACTCTTTACTTGATGCTGTTTGGGGGTTTGGCAAGTGAATGTACAAATTTTTTTTTTTCATTTTGGCTAATAAATAACAAAATACCGAAGTTAATGTAAGTGTTAGAAAATGACTTTTACCAATCAGATACCCAATAAGATCATCAATATAAGATTGCCGTGTGACGACTGTCACGTTTTTCTTGGAGTAGATCATACTTATTCTTCTGAAGCACCTGATGAAACCTCCCGTCTTGTGGGTGCACACTGCTAGTGCTTTAGTTTTGTGTTGTCCCTTTTCATTATACATCGGCAAACGAATACCGAAGCAAGAACGAGGAAAGGGAAAATTCTAAAGTCATAAATCCAAAATCACGGCAATTCACAGCAACACGAATTGAGACAGTATGGCAAAGACAAAACAAATAAACAAAAAAGAACAAAAACGTCACAAAACTAGCAGTGTGAATTATGTGCTTATTTGTTTTGCTGTCTACATTTGTGTTACGTTTGAATTGCATTCTTGTTTTTATATTTATTTGTCTATTTTCATTATCAAGATAAATTGATAACTTTGAGATGGAAAATTTAGCTGCGAAGGTTACATGTTGATATGTGAACTTCGATAATTTATAAATCAGTGGTGTAAAAGAAAAAAAATACGTATAGAACGCTTCACATCATAACACTGAAACACTCTTGTAACTTGCAACATGGAAACCCCTAAATTTCCTATGATTATAACCCCGCTTGAAGAGTGAGGAGTATTTAGTGATAGGATTGTCCGTCCGTCAGTCCATTACACCAGAGGGTAACAATCTCTTTTCCGCTACTCCCCCTGAACCAATGAATAGATTCTCATGAAACTTTTGCATAAACTTTGAGATAATATACAGATTTGCACACAATGTACAGAAAGTGTGCTACGGAAAACGGTTGAGAAGTGTAACCGTTATAGTTGATTGGTGCTAACAGAAGAATTGTCTGCACTTTTTTCGTCATTTGTGTTAAAAATATGTGGAAAAACTCTTGCAATGATAAAATGATGTCTTGCTGCTCTTCCATAAGTTAGTAAGTACTAAGAAATGCCTTCGATTCTATATTTTAATTGAATACAGCGGAACAAATGACCAAATCAAGTTTATTGTGCAATTTTAGACGGCGAGACGAATTTATCCTGAATGACATAAAAATAATTTTAGAAACTATTACATTTTACAATTTTAATCATTGATTACCAGAATTTTCAACAATATAAGGTATAACGTGATTCTAAACCAAAACACAGCTGTTTTTGTCAGTGCATTTATGATTATCGTTGTTATAGTTGAGATGTGTATATTTTTAAGACGCGCACAAGTTGAGAAGTACATAAGCGCTAGTTGAGTTGTATATGAGAGCCAGTTGATTAGTGTATTCCTAAGAGCAAAGGCTATATAAAACAAAGGCTGTGGAACACCTAAGTAACAAAACACGTTATTGCTAATAATCAAAAGCTGGAGAACATTCAGAAATTTAGTAAAACTAAACAAAAAAATTAAGACAGTCACCACTTATTTATCATTATAGACGTATACGCAATCATTTCATAGAAAACGTTCGCTGTCAAATGTCGTTGTTTATTATACTTTTTTGGAATAATTCCAGGATATAATAATCCAGATCTTGGGCTGAATTAGGTACTATAGTGACTCAGCTGTTAAGCGGGATCAAAAAAGGTTTTTTTTTACCTGTGATGAAACTAGCTATGGGGCATATGTTCCCCAGATGACCACATATCTTTCCCTTTACAGCTAAAGTTTTTCTTCCTCTACTGGATTTGACTATACTACCGGATTTGATATGTACAACACGGCGAATGTTTTATAAGAAGGAGGAGATGCTTACTCGACTGATGCACCTGATCTCGACAATGGGTTTTATTGGGTCCGTTTTTGATCATCATTGTATGCGTGTGTGTCTTCGTTTTTCTTTTCTGTGCCGTACTCGTGTTCTGTCTCTGTTTCTTCGTTTTTTCGATGTTGCCAGTGTACGTGGATTGTTTGTTTTAGGACTGATGGTTCTGTTCTCAATTTCTTTACCTTTCGTGTCGTATTCTTTAAGGTCTATAGATTGAACAATCATAATTAAGGGACAGGTAGGTAATAGAATACATGTTGTCAGTAATGTCGTTCATAAAGGTGAAAAAGAAGCAGGTATAAAACAATCTCTTGATGTACACCGGATGTTACGTCCACTTAATATATTAAGACTTGTTTTCATATGTTACTGTCTGTTTTGTTGATGTTGTTGTCGCACGTAAGCAATTCAATCGCAGCAGAAGATTACTCGATGGTCTGTCGCGGATATATGTATCGATACATTAGCAAATAAATAGTGATGATATTTTAAAGCAGTTAGAAATTGTTAATGGCAGCATTCTGTCTGAATTATGAAGAGAGTAAGGGTATTTTAAATAATTTAATGCAATGAATGCGAAGGCAATGGGTTTGCCAAAATGATGTTGAAACAAAGTATCATCCAGAATTTGAAAGGAGTTTTGCCTTCATAATCATAATCATAAAAATTCGGTTAATGTGTGTTACAACATACAAATCAGCAAGAGTATATGTCCTTCATAACTATCGCATTGTGCCTTCTCAAAGATCGCGTTTGTTTTCCCGGAACACCAATCAACCAGAGCAGTTGCACTAAAATTCTATCGCATATGCACTTCACAGCTTGACTGGACTGACAACTATTCTTTCGTCCAGGAGCAAAACATAATGACTTGGTCGTTACCACATTTTTTTCACATACAAACAGTAACTCATGGCACAAAATCTAAATGTCAGTTACTGATATTACGTTAAAAATTATGATTTTCACTTTTACATAAGGAGATTAATTTTATAATCGTTTGCACAAAAACCATCCAGGGACGAAGCCATTCCAATAATTTCCACAGTTAATCAGTTATTTGAAACAAAATAATAAGCAGAAAATCCCTCCATTTCAGCTTAAATTCAATATTTCGTATGTTATTTCATCTGATCTTCCTACAATGCAATATGAAACACAAATCAACTTTAGCAGTTACACTTCTCAACCGTTTTTTCCGTAGCGCACTTTCAATGCAATGGAACATACTATTCAAGAATTTGATTTGATTAACTTTTTTGGTTTCCCGTAGCAAGACATAAACTTAGCCATTAAATGATAATCCTTTATCTATTACTCTTCCTGAACCACTGAATAGATTTTCAAGAAACTTTAACACAGTCATTGTGGCATAATGTACATGTACACCTCCTATTTCAGAATTTAATTAATTAGACAACTTTTAATTTCTGGAATGCAATGGAGAGTTGGTATACATTAATTAGCTTTTCTGAATCGTTTTATTCGGAGAATTGATGTTGCAAACATAAGAAGTCCATTTTACTCTTATATTTCAGCAATGCGAAAACGCGATTTTGTAAATAAAACAATCAAAGCGTTTATACACCATCAAAAATCAAACCTCGCCACGTATTTCAAAGCATATATAAACATTTCATATCTATAAACAATTTATATATTCCTCCGATTTCAAAACTTAAACGGAAGTTAAACGATTTGGAAAAAGAGTATATATTTGTTCCAGCAGATAAAGCAGCCAATAATGTGGTCGTTGTTTGATATAAATATAACATCGAGGTGCTTCGGAATGAAATTACCAATTCTAGTACATTTCAAGCTACCACGTCAACAGAAACACAAATAATTTTTGATCACATGATAGCTACAGCTGAACTTAAAGCAGCCTCTAATTATAAGAGCATTCCTACTATGTATTGGCTTCCTAAACTTCACAAAAATCCTTTCAAATTTCGTTTTATTTCGGCATCAAGTAAATGTTCAACTACACTTATTTCTGTTTTATTGACCAGTGCACTTACTACCATAAAAAATCTCATCAACTTTAGCAACAAATGTTATGAATACAGTAGAATTAACTACTTTCGCAGTGTTAAAAATTCGGAAGAAGTTTCGGAAAAACTTCGATCTGCAAATGAAGCATATACCTCCGTCGATAGCTATGATTTTTTTCTAACCTTTATACTACATTACCGCATTCACTCATCAAAGAGAAATTTTCGTATTTGATCAAATGGTCCTTCAAAAAAATACGAGATACGTGCATTTGTTGCAATACATTTAAATCGTTTTTCATTAACGACAAAGATGAAAAATATACCAACTGGACTTGTCAGGATATTATGAAAGCATTAAATTTTCTTCTTGATGATATTTATGTTTGTTTCGGTGATACAGTCTATCGGCAAAAAATAGGTATTCCTATGGGTACCAATTGTGCACCTCTCATAGAAGATTTATTCCTTTATTGCTACGAGTCACAATTCATGGCAAAAATTCAAAAAGACCCTTCTAAACAGCATTTAGTGGAAAAATTTAACAATACATATAGATATTTGGACGATATTTTGGCTTAAAATAATCCTGAATTTTCTAAATTTACAGATGAAATTTATCCTGCAGAACTTATTTTTAATAAATTCAATAGCAGCAGTGATTATACTCCTTTTCTTGATCTTGATATATCAATAAATCAAGGAAAGTTAAACACTAAGGTTTATGATTATAGGTATGATTTCTCCTTCCCTTTAGTCAATTTTCCCCATCTCGACGGCGATGTTCCGTTAGCCCCTTCTTACGGGGTCTACATTTCACAACTTGTTCGATATGCACGAGTATGTAGTGATGTTTCTGACCTTAACGACCGAAATCTTTGTCTCACTGAAAAACTTCTGCATCAAGGGTTTAGATATCATAAATTGAAGAAAAAAAAATTCTCTATATTTTATTATAGATACATTGACTTATTGAGAAAATTTGGTTCTACATGCAGAGCTCTTATACATCAGGGCATTTCACATCCAAACTTCTATGGCAATATCATTTACAAAGCGCATAAAATCAAAAATTGTCCTTTCAAACTTATTAATCCGTTGAATAAACTTATTCATAGAGGATATAAATACAGCATTGTTGTTAAATCTTTTCTTCTGGTTTTTGTTGGCAAAAATATTGATCATCTCCTAAATGCTTTACACCATAACTAAATTTAAACAATTTTTCATATTGGAAGTATTTGACATTGCACAATATCATGTTCTTCTTTCATACTTGATGATGTTGTTATACCAAATCTATTTAGAAGTATTTCAATTGATGTTTCATATGTAAGAAGGCTTGATATCATAGTCAACGGAAATTATGCCCTTGACTAGCTGTTAGTAACTGTGAGCATTTGTCCGGACAGTACCTGTGTGTATTGTCTTCATGTTTTATGTACTTCATTGTAAGGCTACTGGTCTTGATGAGTTGATTTTTTTCTAGTTTGATTTTTACTGTGAGTCTTTTTGTCTATTTATTTTTAAGCCATTCACCACACGTAGGGGAGGGTTTGGATCCAAGAAAACGAGTTTAACCCCACCGCAATTTTTGCGCCTGTCCCAAGTCAGGAATATGTTGGTTATTGGCTTGTCCTTGTCTTCTTATAAAATTTTAGTTTCTTGATATTTGGGTTATTGGATGTGGTTTGTTTCCATTGATTTATTCACTTTTTTTCCTTTGTTGCGGCAATTTAGGGCTTGCTATATGGTGTGAGGATCCTCACTGTGTTGAAGACCGTACGGTGACCCCTAGATGATTTGTTTTGGGTCGTTTTATATGGGTATGGATATGGGATGGTGTCTCCTTGACATTTACCCCCATTTCCTTTCTTTTTCGTATGAATGCATAAGTTGGAAATGTTAGCTTTTCAGCTTCTGTCAAGATGATACCCTAAATATTCAAAATAAAACATATCGACATAAGCATAATCATAATTTGCACTCAGTGGGGGATTTGACCTCCTTTTCAGTTAGACTCAACAATATTTTAACACGATTTTCTTTCAGGTGCTTTAAAATTGTAAAAGTTGACTGGTACATCACGGTTATAAAAAGGAGGTATAAAATGATGCCATAGGGACTTGCATTTAAAACGAATCAAAATACGTGACGATTCTAACTATTCTAAACCTAATACAGTGTGAGGTTCCTAACTGTGCTGAAAACCGTACTGTGACCCCTAGATGCTTTGTTTTGGGTGGTTTTAACCTGGAGATGGAATGATGTCTCCTCGACATTTACCCTATTTCCTTTCTTTTTCATACGTGTTACCCATTCCCTTTGAAAACATTTTAATGTTTTTCTTGAAGTTGTGTATGTTCAAAGAACCCCTTGTGCAACTCGTTTTCTTAATTTCTGGCAATTATTTTAAGTCTTTTGTTCCGGTGAGACGACCAAACATGCGAGGAAAATTTCTACTTAAAATGACAACCTAATGTTCCTTTATGTTTACATGTTTTCAAAAACCAGATATTACTTTTAATAGACCAAATAGCAGGTCGCTGAATATTTTCCTTTTCGACTCAGTTTTGTCAATAAAACTGATATTATCGATAAGTAGAACAGATTCTTTATAATGGTCCATTTTGTTTCCTTTCCTTTAACCACAAGTACAAATTATAGCCATCCTTAAGTAGTATAGACTGCATTTATTTATATAACATACACGAAAATTTTACTAAAATCTATGTTTCTGTCTATGTTTGCTTAAAATTGATGAAAATGTACACAATATTTCCGTTGAACATATCAATTTATCGATTTAGTAATCTTCGTCTTAGCTAGGGGGACGACCATTTGATTTCATTTGATTCGATCATATCATTTACTTCCACCAAATTTTGCATCAAACTATTTATTTGCATTTTCAATAAAAATTATATTCTTCAAACCAAATTAAAATATTTATTTTTATCACACGTAGGATTAAAATATTTACTTTTTCTGGCACCAAGTTTTAGCTAGAAAAACTATGAGAAAAGCTCACAAAAACATACCCCCCCAATTTGATTCCATATGTAAAAAAATCACCAAAAAAATCAAGTCAAATGAAATTTTTAAATAACTGGTGCACAATGGCAATATATACTGAACATTCTGTGAAGGTTTCATTTGATTTTACCATGTGGTCTTGGAGGAGTTATCGTCACAAATTATGTACCCTATGGCGGACGGAATAACGAATGGATGAACGCACACCATGATCACTATATGCCACCCGCTAAAGTTGTGGTCTAATTATTCACTTACAAAATTCGCCCAAACCGAGTCTCCCCCTGAAAATATTTTTTAAGTCAAAAGCAAATACAGATTGGTATTAAAGTCTTTCATGATTTTCCTATTTACCACGCCTAACAGCTAATGTTATACATATCATACATATCACAAACATTTTACACCTTTGTCTAAAAATTATATAGGTTATTATTCTAATGTTATTTAATAATAAGATTTTATGCATAATTAATTAAAATATAAATGCCCCCTCCCTCAGTCATTTATTACAATAGTGAAATATTGCTATTGGTTCATTTCGTCCAGCATGTAAAACAAGTGATTCTACTTGCCTTCTACTGATATATATAGAATCACAGAAACCAATGAATGTGACAGCGGGATTTTGCTGTCTAGTTTCGTTAGTTTTTCATCGATAAGTGCTGTAAGAACATTTAAACATTCCTTTTCATTAATTTTAGGTCAGGGACAACGCATTCTTACATCAATTCGACAGAAGAAGTGGATCACGCCTCAATGGCCCCATTAGGTCCATGTTAAAGTCCCTAAATTTTCCCTCCGATATCATCGATCGCATTGATTAATCAATTATCAGTTTTTGAGAGCTATTTCTGTTTGTAATAACTGTCAGTCCGTTTACTTGTATACAGACATGAATCGAGATATTTTAACATGTCCCTTAAATGTAATTTTAGTTAGGTATTACGCTTAAAGCCCAACCCCTCCCCAGTTGTCCCTCCGATTTTGTCTAATCTCTTTAGCCATGTCTCCCAGCGCCTGGAACGTAGAGCATCGCAAGGGTTACGTGGCGGTGTGAGAGTGGTGGGGCGCTGGAAGATCAATTATACGTACGTAGTATCTGTTATTTTCAATTAACTCCATCTTTTATTGTGCTATTCCATTACCCTTGAAGCTCTTTAATTGTATTTCCTGGACTTTTCCGTGCTTTACTACTGTTTGAGTTGTCTTCCTTGTTTGTGCTTAAACATTAACCCCAGACTTAACTCTTGTATACAGACATGAATCGAGATATTTTAACATGTCCCTTAAATGTAATTTTAGTTAGGTATTACGCTTAAAGCCCAACCCCTCCCCAGTTGTCCCTCCGATTTTGTCTAATCTCTTTAGCCAAGTCTCCCAGCGCCTGGAACGTAGAGCATCGCAAGGGTTGTGTACATTTCACAGTTGATTCGTTACTGTCGAGCTTGTAGTTTGAAC
>MJUU01071993.1:0-12817 GCA_002080025.1 Modiolus philippinarum
ATATCAGTCCTTACAATAGCCGTGGCCTCAAAAAAATACACGGATTTTCACGTTGTCCGACAAAGCTTACATTTATTTGGTTTGAAGCCCTGTGCTTGGAATACGACAGTGGAAATAAGCGCTTCAATTGCTGTATTTACCATGAGTATGACGCTCTGGCTACTACTAAACTGTGCTTTGAATATGGCTTTTTAGCATTTCTTTTAGTCAATGAGATGGATAATCTGGACTATCGACACCATCCTAATGAAAACATTAAAATATTGTTTATATTTACCAAGAATCTGTAGAAGTTCAAACATCGCGCCTTCGTGGAATAATAGTTCATCAATTTTATAATCTAAATTGTAAAATGCGTCTTGGTGTGGATCGAGTCTGGAGATATTTGTCACAAGATTTCGATTTGATGCTTCTCCCGGATACAGTGGTACATTGCAGTCGTACTGAGCACCAACAACAACCAAATCGCCGCACTTTTTAGCACTTACACATACTTTTCATAAAACAACCGGTTTATAGCTTTACTAATGGGGTTTATAGCCGCAATGCGGGAGATGGTACTGAATAAACACAAAGTTTGCAGCAGAAAATCGAGTAGAAGGACCATCAGGTATATTTGGCTTTTGTCCAAGTCAGACAGTTGACGATATGTTGCTCGTACATTTTGATTTGACCTTTTTCAATTGCTTTGGAAAAATTTTATAGCATACACTGTGACATTGAAGTTCTGCAATTTTATAGCATACACTGTGACATTGAAGTTCTGCAATTTTATAGCATACACTGTGACATTGAAGTTCTGCATCAGGTAAATTTTGTTTTTGAATGATTTTTCTCAGTTTCCAGTGAAATGAATCATCTTGATCGCTGTTGATTCTGACATAAGTTTATTTTAGTACAGTAGAAATGCCCTACTTTGTACAAACGATTGTACTTTCTCGACGGGCAGACCCCACGACACAACTGAATCCACATTTTTATACAACATGTTGCTTCTTTGTCGAAAGTTGCAAGAGTTTATATTTAACCTCTAATCTATCTGAGGAATCCATTACTTCGAACAGTTTTGTTTTGGGCAAAACATCACAGAAACATGAAACCTGATCAAACAAAACAGGACAAAATTAGCAATTACAACCAACCAATGAAAAAAAGTAAAGAAAATAAATTGCTTCGACTCAATAAACAGAGCCTAGCAAAATGAGCTACTTCGGCTTAAACTGCACACTGCATTGTCATTGAGAAATAGCAATTCAAACATATTATCAATTAATAAATTAATGCAAAACAAAATACATTTCGATCAGCATTTTATTGAATGAGATGCGACAAAGTTCCAAAAATTAAATCCTACACCAAGCCCGATCGTTTATGTATTGTCATTAAACTCCTACACGATCTGTACACAATCTGGAAGACTATGGCCCACCCCATCTTCCTTGGCCTTCCCGCGCAGGAACATCCTGTCTATTTGGGCGTGGTTGCTTATTTTATGTAGGGCTTACTAAGCAATATTTCGAAGACTACAAAATTGTAGCCGACTGTAGACCCCATTCTGATTTTCTCAGAAGCAGCTTTAACCAATTTGCCCTGGTATTTAAAAAACAACCCTTTTTGGTAAATAAATATTAAAATATATATTCACAGCTGTAACTTTTAGAACTTAGACCGATATAAAACTGTTTGAAGTTTGAATAAGATCAGATTTAAGATGTTTAACGAATTATATGTGACGAAAAACAAACAAACCTAGTCTCCTGAATCACATACGGAAAAAAGACGCAAGGACGAAAAGCTGTTCTATTTCGATAGAAAGGCCTCTTAATATGATAATAGAAGTTGAAATGACAGGAAAACGACTACCTAAAGACGAGTTAATCATTTCATAGATAGATAAATTATCAGTTCTCAAGAACCTGGAGTAGACTATTCGATTTTATGATGAAACTTCATTTTTGTATATGTTGCTGTAAATGGAATATTTGTATTTTTGTAAAATAATGGAATATTTGTATTCTTGTATAATATACATCAATTTCAACAGAAATATGACGAATCAAAATGAAAATCATCATTATAAAGTATTTATATAGATATACTCCATTACTAAATACTTCAATTCCTGAAGGTCTTCAGACAACACTTTCGGAGACAAAAAGTCGATTTATGTCGATAATTTATGTGGAAACTTAAATTTTGGCTTATCAAACTATAAAATGTGATTAACTTTAAATGTTTAAAACATTTTATGATGGCTTTAATGACAATTTATTTCAGACTTAGAAAATAATGCGAAAAAATGACGTCACATAACTTCACCAGCCAATAGAATCTTCCTGCACGGGAAATCGTTAAATCACCTGATGGGATGTTAAAATATAAGTATTTTTGTCTGCGAATACCTAAAAATATTGCTGTTATACCTTTGAGTACAGCGAAACATTTTTCAAAATCTTCGGTCCGGGGACTATAAGAGCGTATGGTACTTTCGTCCCCGCCTTGAAGCAAATTGATAAAACGATTCCTGAAGCTAAAACATCATCTTATCAAACTTGATAAAAGAGTCAGGTCATCCTTTTACTTGTATAAATCCTTGCTAGAAGAATAACGAGAATAAGGACTACAGAACCACATTTGGAGACAAAAACGAAGAAATACATATTTCCAAACACTCCCAAATGTATATAACAAGTCTTATACTGCAATAATAAAATCACTAAATCTGGCAATTTGTAATGCGTTGCATCAACCGACACATTCTGCTTCCATTTTAAATGAAGACAAAGGGTCCCCCTATTATAATGTCTCTTGATTGTGGAAAGACCTTAGTCGGGACGCCTGGAGCAGCAGAAAGTCGGGGAATAATCTTTGATAGGTTCAATAGATTTGCACTGTCATTTTAAAGGAAGTTGGGATTGAAAAATTATTTTTCTTTGGCATTTGGGAATTGATTCATGACCATTTAATGGGGAGATTTTTCCAACCAGAATATTTATATTTAAAAAAATTAATTTTTAAACACTTTAAAGGGCATGACGTTTTATTATGCTTTTGCCATATTGGACGTGAAATTTGGAGGCCAGAATATTTAATACGAAAAATGTAAGAATACCCCCATTTTTCCCTAGGAATCAAGTGTTCGTCCCCTTATTTTATCAAAATTTTCAGACTAAACTCCTTCCAACTTCAACCCATTTGTTTTAAATCTGCAAGATGTTGTGTTCCTTATGAAAAGGAGTTCCATAGTTCCAGCATACAGACTGAAACGTAGTTATTCTTTTCAATAACATGCCAAAAAGAGGGGAAAGGAAACGTTCGGTTGATTAACTGTTTGAATGTATAAGGCTTATTTTGTACAATGTAATACATAAGAATGTTATGTCAATTGTTCAATAAGAATGGCGGTATAGCTTACATTGGATTTAAGAGTGGTGGCTAAACTGCAGGAAGAATTTTCCGTCCAAAACTTTATAATCCCTGTACTCATGTTTTTATTTTATCAGTGCTCTTTAAGTCAGATGGCTACTTTAACAATTTAAATTCAAAATGGATTTTTTTATCACTTCTCTGTCTTCCTCGTGCTGCAATTGTTGTAGACTCTCCAAAAAATGACGTCAAACTTTGCGTAATATTCTGTCTGCATTACGGAATGGAAATGAACTACACTCTATTTTGCGGATAATATCACGTACATTTGTTCAGGATGGATGGTTTTATGATATCTTTTTTGTGGAAAGGTTTAAAATTAATTTAAATTTGCTAATAGGTCTAAGTGTCTGCCTCGGAGAAAACCATGCTTTATGTGAAAAAAAATGGTTCGAAAGGGATGAAAGATATTGTCGTAAAATGTGGTCCATTTTCAAAGAGTGGTATGTCAGAATTAAAAAAAAACGTAGTTAATGGGTAAGCGTGGTGCTTTAGAAAGTACAGTACCTAATGCAATACACACAAAAACGGCCAAAATTGCCTACAAAATGACTATTTTCAAGATATAAAAAAACCAAGCACAACTTTCTGATGACAATTAAGAATATATCTTTGTAGGAGATATACACCATAATGATACTAAATAACCTTATACTACGGATACTGTTCTACAACCAACCAACCAAAATTGTTCTTTTGAAGAGGGAAAGAACTACTACATCTTTTCAAAAAGTACAAGGTTACTTATTACATATTTGTCATGTGAGAACACAGGTGCTCTCGCAAATTATGTTGCACTTTGTTTTTTTTTAATATAAATTTTAACTATGTATGAACAAAAAAGGGATAAGGAGTAAATTTCCATGGCACAAAATCCCTATAAATACATGGTAAGATTAAGCAAATGTATTACAGATTGTAAGGTTATATTGGTCAATTTTAATTACATTTTGAAGCATTTGCATAAAAATATGTTTTTTTTTTCAGAGTGATCGGACACAGTTTTATAAAACCGCAAAATATTGATTGATTGATTGATTAGTTAGAGTTTAACGTCCAATGAGCAATATTTCAGCTATATCAGGACGAGAACAAGTTAATCAATTCAAAAAATTGAAAATATCAGAAGAAAGAAATAAAGGTGGAAGGGACAACCTGGGCAACGACTTTTGACTGCCACTGGAAAATTGGAGAAATGGGTAGGGGCAGGAAATTTAGCCTTCCATACGACACCCAGTGCGTCTGCTCCCTTTAGAGAAATATAGAAGGGGTCTTTATACTGCATGGAGCGTGGCGTTTCTCCACACAGTTTGGCTACAAAAGTTCGCGGTCAGGCTTTCCGTATTATGACCTGACTACCCCGCATAGACAGGGCATTCCCCTATCCACCACCTGGGGACGCGCCCGGCAGCTCTGTAGCCGAAGCCCCTGAAAACCGATTCAGGTGCCGGGATATTGAGGTCGTATTATTGTATTACTCTAGCGTCTACAGGTTACGTAAGATTTTACGTAGCCCTTACCATTTCTAAGTTATAAGAGGTAAAAGGGGTCAGAATTTCAATTTTTAGAAATATCTTCATGCATTATTTTTCATTGGATTTCAGCAGCTTTCTTTGAATTCCTCTTCCTTGTTTTGAGCTTTCAGTAGTATGCCAACAGATATTACGTAGCTTTTATTGTTTCCGAGCTCAAGGAATTAATGGGCATTTTTTTTTCAAACTAAGAAAAAAAAATTTATATTTTATTGAATTTAATGGGCGTTAGATTCTTTGAATTCCTCTTGACATAAGCTTTCAGTATTAAGCCAACAGATTATGCGTAGCTCTCATCGCTTCTATGCTATTTTGGGCCAAAATTTGAAATGTTAAAATCGCCTGATTTCTTTTCCCTTTTTAACTCACCTGGCTATGCCATGGTGAGCTATTGCTATCACTTGAGGTCCGTCGTCCGTCCGTAGTTAGCTCAATTTCAAAAATCTTCTCCTCTGAAACCACTGGGTCAAATGGAACCAAACTTTAATTGAATCATCACTAGGGTTTTTAGTTTCAGATTTGTTATTTTGTATGTCCTAGGTCAAACAACATGGCTGCCGTTACTAAAAATAGAACATAGGGGTAAATTACAGTTTTTGGCAAATAACTCAAAAACCGTTGCAGATATCAAAAATCTGACAGAGATAAAAATGATCAGCATGAGAAGATCTACCCATGCTGAAATTTTGAAGAAAATTTGATGACCTGTCTAAGAGTTATTGCCCTTTTTCCGTAAAATTTTCAAAATGTTGACGTTTTTTATTTTTTATTAAGAAAACTACAACAGATAGAGATTAAGTTTAAATTGCAAAAATGTTCAGCATGTTAATATCTACCCATATTGATATTTAAAATCCAAGTCCCTATATATGATTTGTGGCCCTTGATTGGTCAAATTTTTCGTGATTTTTCACTTTTTGTCCTATGTTTCAAAAACGCTTTGAGATAGAAGTCAAGTTTAAATTGCAAGAATGTTCAGCATGTGAAGGACTATATTTTATTGTACACATTCAAGTTTTCCGGGTCGCCAGCGGGGAACTTAGTTTACTATTTGACCTAATGGGAAAATTCATGCAAAGAACTTCTTGAGAACCATCAAATGGATTTGAACCAAACTAGGCATGAATGTTGCTGATTAGGTGCTGACCAAGTGTTGTTACTTTGGTGCCGATCCGTCATCCAACATAGCCGCCAGCTGGGAACTAAATTTTAACGTTGGACCTCAATTGTAAAATGCATACAAAGAACTTTTAAGAACCACTGAATTGCTTTAACCCATACTTGGCATTGATAATGCTTATGAGATGCTGACTAAGTATTATTACTTAGGTGCCGATCCGTCATCGTATATGACCCACAGCATTGTACCCTATGGGAAATGCGCACAAAGATCTTCTAGAGAACTGCTGAATGGATTTAAATCAAACATGGCATGAATGATGCCTGTCAGCTGCTGGATGATAAAATCTGATCACGGTCAAAATCGAACTTGACCTTTATTTTATAAATTGAAACATTGTCCCAAAATATTCCTTCAGAGCAAACTCAAGTTATCATCCAATAACCATAAAATTTACAGAGTTGCCTGCAATAACTCTGGAATGACAAATCTGATCACGGTCAAAATCATACTTGGCCTGTATTTTATTATTATAAACATTGTCCCAAAATATTAAAAAAATCCTTTAAAGCAAACTCAAGTTATCATCCGGAAACCATAAAATTTACGTATTTTAGAAAAAAGAAGGGAAACGGGGAATGTGTCAAAGAGACAACGACCCAAAGGGGAGTAATAACAACTCAAAGCCACCATAAGATCTTCAATGAACGGTGAGAAAACCCCACACCCAACGGTAGGTCGGAGTCGGCCCCTGAATAAAGAGTAATCACTCCTATAGACATAAAGTAAACTAACTAGAAAAAAGACAAAACACACAAAGGCTTAATAAATTTCCTGACTTAGAACAGGCGCAAACCTGCTGCGGCGGGGTTAAACTAGTTTTAATGGGCCCAAACCTTCCCCCTAGCCAATGTGATAAATAAAAAAAGAAACAAAAACAAAAGTAACAACAATAAAATTTAGTTAGCAACAGGACTGAGTAAGTTGTGAAAAATTAAACCGTAAGAACTAAATATACAGACATAAACATGAAATCACAAAAGACTACTAGCAATTAACTGACATGCCAGCTCCAGACCCATTACCAAATGACAAAATTATGTACCCTCAGTATACAGCTTCCACCAAGATCCCCTCCGTGAGGAGTTTAGCATAATGATTTCATGCATATACCAGAATTCATAAACAGAAAAAACACACAAAGGCTTAATATATTTCCTGACTTAGGACAGGCGCAAACCGGCTGCGGGGCCCAAACCTTCCCCCTACAGCCAATGTGATAAATAAAAAAAAACAATCGTAACAACAGTAAAATTCAATTGGCGACAGGACTGAGTCAATTGTGAAAAATGGAACTGAAAGAACTAAATATACGGACATAAACATGAAATCACAAGAGACTACTAGCAATTAACTGACATGCCAGCTCCAGACCCATTACCAACTGACAAAGTAAGTTATGTACCCCCCAGTATACAGTTCCACCAAGATCCCTTCCTGTGAGGAGTTTAGGATAATGATTTCATGCATATACCGGAATACACAACCGGTGTCCATGCAATACAGATTTTAGAAATTTAGAATGTGTTTAGTTAAAATGCAAAGACCCAATCAAAAAATCAATGTTAATACCAACGAAGGCCATACGTAATGACTTGACGATAATACCGTAATTATAACCCTTATGAATTAGACGATTTAAAGGTTTTATAAGTTTGTTGGGCGAGTTTAAGTATTTTTTACTCTTATGTATAACATTCCCGTAAAATAAGGGATGTGAAATACCAGCCTTGATTAGATGTTTACAGGTTGCATTGTATTTATGAACTAAGTCTTTATATCGATGATAAAATTTACAAGGTTTTAACTAGTTTGTGATAACAAAAACCTTGATGTAATAGTTTTTCAGTTATGAAAAGATTCTGTGCCTATTTCAGGGGCAATAACTCATAAAGAGGAGAAATGGGTAGGGGCAGGAAATTTAGCTTTCTATTCGACACCCAATGCGTCTGCTCTCTTTAGAGAAATATAGAAGATGTCTTTATACTGCATGGAGCGTGGCGTTTCTCCACACAGTTTGGTTTGCGGTTAGGCTTTCCGTATTATGACCTGACTACCCCGCAAAGACGGGGCATTCCCTGCATTCTTTAAAACTGAAAATACAAATTTTTGTACAAATTATAATTTGTACAAAATTACAATTTGTACACAACATCTACATGTACATGCACATAGATAAGAGAGATGATAAAAGATGTCCAAGATCGTATTTATATTTATATAGCAAATTTTATCATTGAAAGGTCGTAGACATTTAAAAAATATCTTAAATGTTTCATGGTCAGAAAAACACAAAATGTAGCTATTATATTTTTTTTCTTCTTG
Organism: Modiolus philippinarum; assembly: GCA_002080025.1. Lineage (NCBI taxonomy): Eukaryota > Metazoa > Mollusca > Bivalvia > Mytilida > Modiolidae > Modiolus > Modiolus philippinarum. Next base: position 8,464 of record MJUU01071993.1, read on the forward strand.
AAATTGAAGTACAAATACAAAATACTTAGATTCTTTGAGTCCGCGTTCCCAAGTGTCAAGACCAAAGTTCATGTACGCCCAAAATCAGACCAAAGTCCAGAGTCCAGTGAAGGAGGATTTATACAGCCTCATAAACAGCATATCTATAGGCATATGATGTTGAAGTCATTGATAGGAAAATATAGTAAAAAGTAAAAAAAAAACATGTGCAATAAAGAATAGTATATAATGAGATTGAACACGTAGACCAAAAAGAGTAAAAAACTAAAAATCTCTTAGGCCTGCATTTAATATCTGCACACAGCATTCGTTTTTGTATAAATTGGCTAATACTTGGATCACTTTGGTTAATTGTCATTTGTTCCCTGTAAGATTTTATACAATGTACAATTTCCAGATCTTCCACTATATTTATCTGTACTGATTTACAACCAAAAATATACGGCGTTTTAATTACAATGTAGGACGAAACAAATAGAAAGAATGTAAGTTATCGGAATATCAATATAAACGGACCAAATTAAACTTCGGTGTATATTAGCGTGTATCGTGTTCATGTATTCCATATTATTCTTCTAAGGAGTTTACTGAATAAAGTTTGATAAAGTCCTGGTATGAATAACATAATTTACCGAAGTTGCTGTGAATTGAGTTTATGCATATGCGCATTTCGACAACTTATGTGTATTCAGTGCAGCTAAAAAATATTTGGAAATCAATTAACCGAACCATGCGTAAAAGCTGATAGAAAACAAATTACCATAAGGATCTAAAATCAGCTAAGGACAGCTATGCTCGTTAGCTTTAAAAAGAAGTGTAAAATACTTGATTTGTGTCTCAGGTCTATGACATTTGAATCGTCTGAGGATTCTTACTTCATGGAAGTTCATATTTGTAGTTTATTGTTCGAACTTGTGGGCTGATCCAGAATTTTAGTTTTCACTACGAATTAAACATACTTGTACTTGTGTATGTATATTTGTTTGACTGTTGTTTATACCGTCTCTTGTACTTTACATTTTACTTTATAATTACCAACGTCAAGAAACAGCATCTATTTTCAATATTTATTCATTATTACAAAAACAATGACAAAAAAAACAGAATTATTGATAGAACTGATACAATTTGTTGCATAAGATGTACCATACGACGTTCAAAATTTTTGTCAGGAAACATACAAATTTGAATACTAATACTACAGTTTTAGATAAATAAATATATGCGAATATAAGTATAAATTGACTTCAATGGAGTCTCTTTCGTCAGAAAAAGAATTGATACCCTATTTTGAAGGACCCCTCACTGCTTTTTTTCATACTGATGTCTTGGTTTATATAATGTCTTTAAACTAATTGTGAAGGACCCCTCACTACTTTCTGCTTTTCAGTTGCTGTTGCTGAATGGCACTGTGTGTGGTCACTTAACTGAAGGTCGGTAGCATTGCTCTTGGCGTTGTCAATTTCTTGTTCTAGGAAATAATCGTTTTGATATTCGCCTTCGTCTAAGTACATTAGAGGCTGATTGTTATATGTTGTTCATTTTTTGTTGAGTTTTTTTTTTCTGGACTGGTTTCTCAGGCCCTCATTGATGGTGTAAATTATACCCTGGAATTGGTTGTCCATTGCCAAGTTTGGGTACATGTACAAGGTGTATCTTTTGACAGCCATCTTACGGGTATCTTCCAGACTCTGTTCTTTGGGCCCCTCCACTGAAGCTGTAATTCGGTCTCAAGTTGTCTGATCCAAATAACTCTGGAAAAAACTTGATCACCAGTTTAAGAGCAAGGTTGCCTGGACTTTAGGGATCTGCGTGCATTGTTTGTAGTTGCTCAGTTGAAATCTGTACTGTTCTGGTATGTTTTCATGTAAGTTATAAGCAGTTGGTGTAATGTCTGTTGATGTAGATGTAGGTGCGTGTTGAGGAACTTAAGGATATGCTGCCACGGCTTGCCTGTCTATACCTTTTTGAATGTTTATATTGACATTTCTAAAGTACCAACTCTTTGTAATGGCTATTTGGTTGTTGTTGACTTTTTTGTTGATTGTGTCTAGTTTGTTGAGTTGTGTATAGTTCGTTAAGTATCAGGCCATACATCTGCGTTTGTGGTATTGGTTCTGTATGGCTACGGAAGATACGAGTCCATTGTGGTGCTCGCAAAGTTGCTGTTGCTGGTATGGGTACTTTTGCTGTGGCAGGTGTTGATTACGCTGGTTACTGTGGTGTTAATGTGCCTGGTGTTGGTGTAACTGTCAGTGGTATTGGTGTAACTGTCTGTTGTGTTGTAAATGGTATTGGTTTGCTGTCACCGTTCTTGGTTCTCATATCTCTGCTTTTGGTTCTGATGACTGGTGTGGATGTGTGTTAATTTGTCATGAATAGATGATGATGATGATGGTTTTGGCATGAGAGTAAATGTCTCTGGTACTAGTGTTGGTGTTTGTGTTAATGTCTCTAAAGCTGAATTCGGTACTGATGAATGGATAGGTGTATGTGCTGATATTCTTGCTATTGCTCTGCAACCCTGAAATGTAACAACAACAAAACAATTATAGTTGTTTTTGTGACATACCTGTTTGATTTATAATATGTAAATACTAATTATACATGTTGACTGTTTGAAATACTTGTTTGTTAATATTGTGTATAGCCAAATAACAACGACACAATAGAAGTTATATGTAGTGTATATAATACATTTATGTACATTTTCAATATAAAACTAGAGCTGACGTCAAATGGCAGCCAGTTACAAACCGCCCCTCCCCCCTCTAATTTATCCCTGAATCCATATGGCAAGTGTAAATTTAAGTGTGTGTGGACACAATACAGTTCTGCATACAGTACAAGTATTGAAACTCCCCTTTTTTCTAGAAAATAATCAAAGACGAATTACCTACCTTTCAAAATTACCGGCAGCAACCATATTACTTCCTACATATTTTCAGAAAGTGTATTACAACTTTGTAACATTTCATTAAAATCTAAAATGTCGAAATGTGCATATGCAGAAAGTAAATTCACAGTAACTTCGGTATTTAGTTATTTGTTATCACTGGGTCGATGCCACTGCTTGTGGACTGTTAGTCCCTGAGGGTATTCACCAGCCCAGCAGTCAGCACTTCGGTGCTGACCCGAGAGCCGATTATTTTTTGAACCTTACAATATCTAAATTTTTGTTAATTTTGCTGAAAACTAAGGAGCATCTCTCTCGTGCAGAGCTCTGTCCTTAGCTGATTTTGGCTTTACATTTAAATCATGTTGGTTATTTGTTCTCTATCAGTTTTTAAACATCTCTGAGTTGATGGTATTCCAAACGTTTCGATTTTATCTGCACTGATGAGGCATAAGTTATCGAAATGCGCATATGCAGAAAGTAAATTCACAGTAACTTGGTATTTAGTTATTTCTAATGCGCACCGGCGGATCCAGCCTTTCATAAAGTTCAATATTTTGCTCATTTAAAAAAAAAAAGTAGAGCAGTGAGAGGAATCCAATGAAAAAAATCCCATCAAAATCGGATAAAAAATAAAAATTTCCCACACGAACCAAAATGGCATTTTTGTCTCTCTTTGACCCCTTTTACGTGGGAAACGGTACAAGATGGGGGAAAAATGTGCAGGGGAGTGTTTTATTGCATTTTTTACAAGAAAGCATTTGCAAAAATAACCATCAAAATCCAATGAAAAAAAAATAAAATTTTTGGCCCCCTCCCCCCACCAACACCTTTGACCCCAATTATCTTGAAAACGGTAAGAGATATTGGCATGTGTACGAACGCATTCACTGAGAGAAATCCAATGGAAAAAAATCCCATCGAAATCGGATAAAAAATAAAAATTTCCCACACGGACCAAATTTTGGTGCAATAAATTCTATTTTTAGAAATTGTGATCTTGACCTTTGACAAACTGACCCCAAAATAAATAGGGTTCTTGCCCTTCCCTTTTCCTTCCATCTGTATAAGTTTTGTTTCAATCGGGCAAGGGATACTCAAGTTATCATCCGGAAACCCCCATCCCCCCAACACCTTTGACCCCAATTATCTTGAAAACGGTAAAGGATACCAGAAATCTGTTGGCATATGTATGAAAGCATTGTTGGGAGGAATCTAATGGAAAAAATCCCATCGAAATCGGATAAAAAATAAAAATTTCCCACACGGACCAAATTTTGGTGCAATAAATTATATTTTTAGAAATTGTGACCTTGACCTTTGACCTACTGACCCCAAAATCAATAGGGTTCTTGCCCTTCCCTATTCCTTCCATCTGTATAAGTTTTGTTTCAATCGGGCAAGGGATACTCAAGTTATCATCCGGAAACGACATCCGGAATGACGGAAAGGCGAATT